>CM062569.1:48700348-48768308 GCA_031468815.1 Morus bassanus
TGCAGATGTAGTCAGGTAATTAGACATGTTAATGGAATACATTGTGCACGATGTGCTTGCACTGTCAAAATGTGGGTGGGTGTATTCAGGCTGAACATTTGATGATCTTGTTCAATCCACTCATGATTAGGTGTTATTTTAAAATATACCTTTTTTTTCCTCCCTCCTCTTGTGTTTGGTTACCAAAGTCTGCAGACAGGTACTTTTCGAATGAATTGTTTGGACTGCCTGGATCGTACTAATAGTGTACAGTCCTTCATTGCA
This sequence comes from Morus bassanus, assembly GCA_031468815.1. Taxonomy (NCBI): domain Eukaryota; kingdom Metazoa; phylum Chordata; class Aves; order Suliformes; family Sulidae; genus Morus; species Morus bassanus. The sequence goes on from CM062569.1 coordinate 48,700,613, forward strand.
CTGGAGGTGAGTTTGTCAGAGGACCTTTCGTGGACACCTGTACTGTGTACATTGTCTGTTCCATGGGGAAGGCAGAAAAGAGGGCATAAGCCTCAGTGATACAAGTCTGTCTTGCCAGCTCTATGAAACAGAATGGTGCTGGTCAGAACACTTAACCTGGGGATAAAAAGCAAAAACACATTTAAGAGCAACGTCGTTGTTTTTTCTCCTTCTGCACCTAATCCAGATCCTGTTTGCTCAATTAGAGAGCCTTGGGTTGAACTCTAAATCTATAATTGAGCGCTTTGTGGAATCCTACAAAGCAATGTGGACTCTCAACGGTCATAATCTGAGCAGAGTATTTACTGGCAGTCGTGCCCTCGAGGGGAAGCACAAGGTAAAAAAAAATGGCAAAACTGTTTATTCACCAGTAAAGAAAGATGTCTGATTTACTCTTCAGTGTTACTTGCACTGATGATTCCTGTCTGATGTAGGTTGGGAAGCTCAAGGATGGCGCCCGCTCTGTGTCTCGCACCATTCAGTCAAATTTTTTTGATGCAGTAAAGCAGGAAGCCATCGAGTTGCTTCTCATGGGTGACTTCTTCAGCGAGGAATATGCAGACAAAGGCAAGATGCTCATGGACCACACTGCACTGCTGGGTAAGGCCAGTGTAAATCCTTTGTTCTTCTTTTGTGTCTGTTTTTAGCTGTGTGATATAAGCAATTGCACACTTTTGAAAAAAATCAATAAATAAGCTACTTTTTGCGCAAATCTCATGTTTAAAATGCTGCTCTCAAGTGACCATAACACAACTCTGTGTTCTAATTCCACTGTGCTTATTTCTTATATTTTGTGTTGGACTTCTGAGTATGTTTGTCTGCTGTTTGATGATGATCTCCTCTGACAGTTTAGAGCAGTTGGACCAGAGGGAAAGATTTTAGGCCTATATTCCCAGTTTGGTCCTGTCTGAGTTTGTCTTGAGGAAGTCTCCTGAGCTCAGATTTTTTATTTCCTTATTTTTGGCCTGCAGTTTGCACATGCTTTTAGCCATTTGGATCTTTAAAGGCATATTTATGTTGTTATGTTGGTTCGTTCCCTGCTTTACTCGAGGCCCTGATAGTCCAGATCATATACACATTTGTTTGCACCCATCTAGAGTGAACCAGCTTAGCTCTCTCTGAGAAGATACTTGTGTGCAAAATATAGGATAACTGTACTCACAAGCAGTGTCAGGTGGTCAGTTTGCTTCAGAGAACTACGGGATTTTAATAGGATAGACGTGAACCATTCAGCGCCACTTCAATCCTGGGGCTGTTCCCTGATGTGGACCACAAGGAAAATACAGATAGCTTCCCTATGCTGACTGCCAATGCAAATCAGGTAGTTAAAGATTAAGGTCACCTCAGGTGCTCACACAAAAAAAGCACACTGCTAATTTTGTATACTCATCAAAAATAAATTAATATGATGGTTTCCTGTGAGAAGTTCTGGCCAGGCTAAAGAGCCACAACAGTGCTAGTTTTGGACTGATGTGAGACTCTGTGCTGCTCTCCGTCTTTCCCCCCACACTCTAAACTTCTTAGAGCTTGAATTTAAGTCATAACTTGTGACATGCTTGATCGCTGGAGGCTAAACTGAAAAGATTAAGGGAAGAAAAAGAATTTGTTTGCTTATTACTTGAAGAAGTGCAGGAAAATGTATGCTGAAAGTGAGTGACCAGCCCTTCACAAGCTTTCAAAGGGTACCTGGTTTCTGGAAGAGAAATTGCTGACATCAACCCCACTTATCTTGTAGTAATTGCCATTGGAGTTATTCCTTAGCTTTTGTGTGGTTGCTGCTAGGGTAATGTCATTATTTCACACTGACTGTGTTGCTGCTGTCTGCATGCTTTCTCTCCTTTTACAGCACATTCGTCTTTTACGCACCCTCTTTCTGTCTCCCCTCTTCCATCAGTAACTCCAGGTATTTTGAAGGCCATGTCAGAGCGTCAGTTTGAATTCACAAGCTTCAACCGTGTTCGTGTTGCCACCGGGACCTGGAATGTGAATGGAGGGAAGCAGTTTCGAAGCAACATCCTCGGTACTAGTGAGCTGACAGACTGGCTGCTGGATTCTCCCAAGCTCTCTGGAGTTTCTGAATTTCAGGGTAAGACTTCACAGTCAAAATGTGTAAGCAATATTTGCTGGCATCTCTAGGGACAGTGAGTTGGGACACAGATTTGACCAGCTGTTCTTTCCAAAGGCAATGCATCTTCAAGGGCATTTTCTGTCAGTTTTCAGGGGTGTATTCAGCCTCATGTGCTGCCTCCCCTTAGCACTGGAACAGTGCATGTGAAGGGCTCCTGACAGTCAGAGCAACTCATGGGTCTGTGCCAGGTGACTCTGCTTTGAACCTTCAGCAGGTCAGAATTCAGAGGTCTCTTTCCCACCATCGTAGGATGTATCTGCTTATTCTGCATCCCATATATTTTTTTCTTCTTTCATATCTCCGTCCTTTGTTCTTCATTGTGAGGGGGAGCTACATGCTTAGGTGTCCTTAGAATGTCTCCTTGAACTTTATCTGGAGCTAAACTTGTCTGTACAGTCTGGACTCTGAGATTGTCTGGAAATGTTACTATCAAAACCTTCAGACAAAAAGAGTTATTACATTTGTTGAAGGCAATTTCCTTTCTTTAGCAGTGTAGAAAGCTCTTGTGCTTGTGGCTTGCTTAAATTCGCTGCTGAATTTCTTACTTACAAACAAGGTCAGATATTGTAATTGATTTACAGATTTTATTAAGGAAAATGAAAAGTTAATGTTTTGTCATTTAAAAATTGAGTGGTTGCAGAACTATGGCAAAACCTGTGCTTTTATTGTTACAGTGGAACATTTAGCTTCCTGCAGGCATCACAGGGATATTCCTGTGCCTAACCTTCAAGCTCAGGAATTCATTCCTCAAATCCTTGGCTACTTACACAAGCCACAAGAGTCGTTTGAACCCTTAGTGCTTAAGTGCATGGATATGTGATTAGGTGCAGACAACTGTACCCTGAGCAGCTTGGGTGGATGATTGGTCCAGTCTGGTTCAGAAACAGTTTAGATGTGTTAGCACATGACTATGCCCATGATATCAAAATTTGTTGTGAGCCTGTCACGTGCCAGCCTTGCCAGGCTTTCCCCTGAGAGAACCAGCGGAGCAGGACTAAATGGTACAGGCAGCCATAACGTGATAGGTCTATGCAGTTTCTGGAAGGGAGCTGAGTTCTGTGAATGGGCAGAGCTGGGGTATGACCGTGCAAATACCTGTGTTCGTGGTAATGTCAGTGCAGTGCCTACACCAATGGGTAAGTGCTCAAAGACAAATGTCCAAAATTTTTAATGGGAAATACACATATGACAGTGCCTGTCATGATAAGCCAGTAAAGGTGTCATGTGCTAGTTTCACCCTTGTGTCTACAGAGAGTTGCTGCATATTTTACTTTTCTTTCTGTTCTTATTTTCTGAGGAAGGTCTGATTTAGGTTCCTATGGTTGTCCACTATTTAGGTCTTCATGTTGAATTAAGTTACTGTTACCTTGGTCATGTGACAGTTTAAAAAAAAATAAAATCCCTTTAGGCGATGGACAGACCTGATGGGTCAACAGATACACTTCACACTATTATATGAGAGCATTGGATCTTTGGTATTTTACCAGGCTGATATCCACAGGCCTGGGCCAGGGAAGGGAGAGTCACTGTGCTCTAGAGTGACCTAACCTAGACTTAAGTTAGACTCGGAAGGAAGAAGATATGAAGAAACTTCAAGGACTTCCTTAAATGAGTAGATAAATTTACTAAAGGCATTGAGAGGGAAGGGTCGTACTGGTGTGTGGACAGTAAGTTCAGTTACATAGCAATCTGTCAAAAAAAGAAAAGGAAAAGGAAAAGCATGTTGGGTAAAATGACAAGTGGGTGAAAGATGGTGGGTAGTGAGATATAGTGGCTTTAGTGATGAGTGGGGTGAGGGAGAGAGAACATTGAATATTTTCTCATCTTAACATTGCTACAATATAATGCTCTGTTCTGAACTGTTTCCTGCAAGAGAGATGGAGACCAACTGGTGGGAGAAAAGCAGGAAAAAATTTCAGAGGAACTGCAGGGGTTGTTTTGTGAGATTAGATTAAAGGAGCTATGAATATGTATAGCCTGGCAGGGAATACACAAGATAGAACTACAGGAATGATCTCTGACAGAAATTAGAAAACAAGTCGTTAGAAGAAACAACAAAATAGTAACTCTTGTATGACTTTTTCCTCTTGCACACAGATGATGAGAACTGCCCTCCTGACATATTTGCAGTGGGATTTGAAGAGATGGTTGAATTAAATGCAGGGAATATTGTGAATGCCAGGTAGGTTAAAAAAACCCCAAAATAGTAAAAAAAACCCCAAACTTCAAAACCAAAAAAAACCCCAAAAAAGATCACTCTCTCCCCCAGAGGAACCAGCCAAACAAAAGCCTCCAGAGTTGTGCTTTTTATGGTCAGGTGTATAGAATACTTCCTTCCAAGTCTGGTGCTTGTAATCATAGCTGGAAATATGTTTGCCATTAACAAATGGCACTGGGACAGTGCTGAAAGTGCTGTTCCTCTGTGAACTTCTGTACCGTAGAATGCACTGTGTTTTCAAAGTCTCTTAAGTCTTTGTATTGGCAGAGAAGGGTTCTAGTGGTTGACATTGATTTAACGCTTGTCCTTAATCCTGTCTGATGTTTCAAAACTGTGCTCAGTGACTACAAACATAATTGGCATTCATGTGGGAGTTCTAAACTGACCAAAATGTCTCTGTGGCTAATTGCATTTGTGAAAATTATGGCCAGAGCAGGAGTTAAAGGTAAAGCCTGAGCTTGGCTCATCAGCATGTACAGTAGGCTGTGGTGTATACAGGTCCTTTTGAATCTGAAGGAGGAATAGGTATGGAACCCTGAAGATAATGTTTCCCATGCTGATTCATCAGGCTGACCAGTCAGTTGTCTGATTTGGGAATGACAAGTTACAGCAGCGCTTAGCATGGCTGCTGGGCTGGTGGTATATCTGCATGTATCAGTTGACTTTGGAGATAAGAAACGCTAGTTGTGCAGAAGCAAAGGTATATGCACCCACCCACAAACCTTCAGCTAAGAACAGCCAACAGCTGTGGGTAGCCAGTCATCTCCCAGTCAGAGAAGATCCAGAGAAGATCTCTTCACTGTGAGCACAAAAAAAATCTTACATGTCACGAGATTGATGTGGATTTTTGTTTTTATGGTTATGATTACTACAGTCAGCTTACAGTTGCCACCAGTGAATGGGGATATCAAATGTCATGTGAGCACGGACCTTTCTAAGCATAGTAGACAAAATCCCTCTCGCATCCAGAAGCAGGATAACTGTATTTGTGCACTGTGCCTGGGCTCACTGACCCTGCTAACTCTGGGCTGGCTCTGCCTTGCATCCTACAGCACTTCCAGTTCTGAAGCCAGCGTGTGTACAGCCTAATGGATGTCTGTAAACCTAAGGCACGGTTAATCTGCTCATTTTATTGACTGTATGTGGGTTTTTTTGATTGCATTAAATGATTTTATGTTTGTTCCAGTACAACGAATAGAAAAATGTGGGGAGAGCAGCTTCAAAAAGCTATTTCCAGGACTCATCGCTACATTCAGCTGACATCAGCACAGCTTGTTGGTGTTTGTCTTTTCATCTTTGTACGACCCTATCATGTCCCCTTCATCAGGTAAAAAAAACAAAACAAAACAAAAAAAACCAACCTGTGCTTTCAGTAACATCTGCTGTTGGAGTGCGGCCAGAGAGGGTGGGAGTGATTTTTCAGCTTGGTGGGAATTATGCAAACCTAGATTCCGATCTCTGCTCAGTGTGGGAGAGAGACATGTTTCCAGGCAGCAGTAGTCTGGAGTCCATCCTCCTGGCGAAGCAGCCCCAATATCTTCCTCCAGTTCAGCTGAGAAGCCAGGCATGCCCCGGGCGAGCAGTCAGGGTGTAGCACCTTGTTTGGGTGCTGTCTTTCTGGAAAAGGAATGACCTGAGCTAGTAAGTCCAAGAGCGTTTGGAGCACCACGTGAAGGCAAGTGCCTGCCTCTGCCCAAAGGGCAGGTTTTACTTTCTAACCCTCTTCTTAGTGTTTCCATATGGAAACAGGGCTGGTTCCAGGTCTGAAAAGAACAGTGGAAAAGGTGGAAAGGGAGGTGGGGGAAAGAGAGCTAATTTTGCCCCCTGACATTTTATAGAATTGGGAGCTATAAGGGACCATTAAGTGTTCGTCTGTCCTAGATGTCACAAGAACCAGAACTGCCTGCCTAGTCAGGAGGGTGCAGAGCTGTGTATCCTCAGCTTACTAGCACTGATGTCCCTGGAGACTGATCAAACTCCTCTTGTTCTTAGAAGATTCTTAATTTTATTAAAAAGGAGAGATTAAGAGTACCAAGCCACAGGGATTTCTGCATTAAAATGCCTTTGCCATGAGCAAGAATTATGCGGGCTAAGTGAGAATGGGTGGGAAATGAGTAATTAGCCCAAACTATCTTTGGGCATCACTCTGTCCTTAAAGTGTAGAGTGATCCAAACAGTGCCCCCTACTCCACTGGCCACTGCAGTTTTGTGATTAAAATATCAAAAGCTGCCTCTTTCTTCCCTCTGGTCTCATCTACTGAGAAGAGAGTGCAGAGCTTGTGCAACATCAAGTGCTCTAGGCTAGGCAGAGTAATGCAATCCAGATAACCCTGATGGTCTTGCATTGCTGCCTTCCCAGTAATCTTTCTTCAACATGATTTTAAAAAAATTATTTTTGGTGGTATGAAGCAATCCAGAAGAGAATTGTTTCTGTCAGTTTTTGACTTTTCACCTGGCTTACAAGAAATTAGAGTAATCCAGCAGGAAATGCACGGTTTAAATGGAGATCAGAAGCAGAACGGCACAGTGGCTCTGTTGCAGCTGTCAAACTGCTAGAAATTGGATGTAGCCCTTTGAAACTCAAGAGAAAAGGGGAAGAGTGTGATTTTAGTGACCGAGTTTCATTATTTAATCCTAATGTGCTGCTTTGTGTTATGTGAGCATAATCAAACCTAACCTGTATGCTTGTGTAGTTTTTCCCGTATCTAGAAAAAGAAAACAAAAATGATCAGAAGAAGTGCAAAAAAAGGCTTCTGTGCTTATAGAGATTGAAGCGATTAGGACAGAAGTTAGAGAATAGAGGAATAAAATGAGAGAATAGCTGAAGCTTATACAGCAGTGAAAGGATTGATGAAGTACAAGCAGTTGAATGTACAGTGGGTTATCTCAGCATAACCTTTGCCATGAAGGCAAGTCAGATAAATATCAGTCAGCAGTTAGGTAGGCAGGCAGCAGGAAGGGAGAACTCCTTAGAGTGAAAAGACTGAACACATGCATCTTTTGGAGTGCTTGAAACCCATCTTTTCATAGAAAACATTGATGGTCCCCTTCTGCCTCCCTGAGGATGTCTTTTCTGGAGGTTTTCTGCAGTCAGGAAAAGAGAGGAAAATAATGAGGGGAAAAAAGATAGAAAAGATGGGGGGCAGAGGAGAGAGAGGAGGGGAAAAAGAGAGCCTGTAACACCTTGTATCATTGAGATCATAAATGCTTGGCAGTAACTCAGATAAGACTTAGTGGTTTTCCCCCTGCCCTTGCTTAAAGTCAGTAATATTCTAGTCCAGATCTGCTTGACTTCTATCTGGAAAGTAAAATTTTCTCACTGGGGAGGATATGCACGGTGCTGGGATTGGTTGCAACAATGATCTCATCATTTACTTATCTGATCAGACAGGCATGCTTAATTCTCAGAGTAGACTGGCTATCTGGGAGAAATTATCCTGTGAGCAGGTGGTCTGCTTTGCCAAGCAAGTCATCTTTCTATAGTAAAGTGTATGCTAATCGTGACATTGAAATACTATGTAATTAACAACATGGAGGACCTAAGCAATTTGTCATCAGTACAGAACTCATTTTTAGGAGTTAGGTATAAATAGTTGTATCTAATAATCACTGATTTTATTTCATCTGACTTAACAAATTATAGGTCATGATCTGTTGCTCTTCAATTGATTGAAAAAAACGGCACCAACTGCAAAGTTGGGTTTCAACACATAGTAACACTAAAGAAATTGTTAACTGTCTGAAAAACAGATTCCCGTATGTTCAAAAGTAAAAGGAAACATGATAGTAAATTTAGTTATTGTCACTATTTTAAAGATCATGGGAGAGGTAAACTTGAAAAGTATATTCTGTAGAAATTCCCAATATTTCAGAAATAATGTCTTGCTGGTCTGTTTGGAAGGGACAAGAAGAGGAGGAAAAGACTTTCAAATAGTTTTATTTCTGTACTGCTGTATTACACTTAATTTGAAACATAAGTACATTGACATCATCAAGAAACTAAAAGATGTGTCTAAAAGCACCAAGCTTTCTGGAGGGGAGAAGACATGGCATTGTAAACTGGCTTTTCCTTTATGTTGCAGTCAAAGTTAATTGAATGTTTGTCCCTGCAGCCCTTTACTCTCTTCTATTTTTTTTTTTTTTAAATGCAGGGATGTAGCAATAGACACCGTGAAGACAGGAATGGGAGGAAAAGCTGGAAATAAAGGGGCAGTGAGCATTCGTTTTCAGTTCTATAGTACCAGTTTCTGCTTTATATGCAGTCACTTAACTGCTGGGCAGACTCAGGTGAAAGAGAGGAATGACGATTATAAAGAAATCACACAGAAACTCAGCTTCCCAATGGTAAGTGTAGGTGTATGTATGCTAAAAACATTGGAGATAAAGGCTGTATCTTCACAGCTGGTCTCAGGCTGTCTTTGATGGCAGGTCATCAAAGAAATCATCCCAGTGCCATGGAGAATGGGCATAAAAGAAAATGGTAAAGAAAACATAGAAAAAAAAAGGAAGCATGTTTCACAGGAGGCCAGACATCACCCAATATAGCGCTTGCTTTAAAAAAAGTTCTATGCCTTTCAAAAAGTATAGTTGCTGGAGTGCTTGAAGAGTCCTCGCCTTTGAAGTTTTCAGGTTTTCAGGACACTGCAACTTAACTGACAAATCTGTAGGGCCTCATGGGTGAGATCTAGGTGACTGGTGTTAATGCTGGAGAGCGTGATATTGATAGCTCTTGCTGGCACTAGTTAGTAAGGGTTCCTAAAAGACCCTCCGTGTCACTCAGTACATCAGTGTTTTAGATGCTCCTGCTTGGGTACGATGTGTCAGTTCTTGGTCACTGGTACGGTACTTTCTGTTCCCTTCATTTTGTCTTCACGAATGTGTCACTGTCAAGGAACTGCTGGCTTTTCTCAGAGTGTGGCAAGTGGGCGCTATTGGTCTGTATGAATAACTTTTCCCCTAAATCGTGTCAAATCAATCACCCTCGTGTTCTATTTCACACTTGTCTCCTCAGGCCAGTAGATAACCCATGGGATTTGTAGCAGTGCTTTTTTGCTTCCCTTAATGTTGGTTGCTTTCATTTCCACAATGCTTTCTTTCTCAACCTCTCTGGAGAGCTCCTAAACCAGGAGGGAATGGACCAGCTTGTGTATTCTGGTTAGTCAGCAGAAAATGGCATTTAGGTTGCAAAGCATAAAATTTTAACTCCCTGTTGTTTGCAAGGTTTTAGAGGCACAGCACATGCAGCATATCAATCAGTTGTTTTATGTAAGAACTAATACTGACAGTCTGAACTTCCTGCATAGAATATCTGTTCCAAATGGCCATAAAGTTGTGCTTATGGTAGCTTTTCCTTCTAATACCTCATTAACTATTTTATGTCCTTTACGTTTACAATAGCTAAATGTACCTTGTGTGTATAATGCATATAAAGAGTGCCCTCTAGTGCTGTGACAGCCACAGCTCTGGAACATTTCCTTTACAAGTCTCTGGGTTTTAGAGGTTTATAGCTTAACTGGGGAAAAAAAAAAAGAGGACTGGTTAGAGGATAGGATGTTAAATTTAGAATTGGAGTAAATTTTCATTGATGTTTTATTTCAATACATTTACAAAACTATGACATGCACTTGAGATCAGATTTGGAGCTTGTTGTTACTCAGGACCTTTGTTGCTGAACGTGCCTTGGTACCAGAAGCACGTTGTGTGTTATATTTAGAATATGTAAATATATGTGTACAAAAGGGAAATGAACGTATATTTTTAATATTCATGATAGCCAAATTGTGAAGATAAAGTTGGTGTCCCAGCTTAGGCATACCTTCAGGAAACAGGGGTCAGAGTCTGACACTCTCTTGTTTACAAAATTCAGCTCAGCAGGATGCAAAAGGCGGTGAAGGAACCATTCCATTTTAGCACAAGATGGATTTTAACAAACAGAACGTGGCAAGTAGATCCGGTATTTAGTAATTCAGAGAGACTGGGTTGTACACTTCAGTGCGTTTGAAAGGTGTTTTCATAAATGTAATTTAACATTAACACTGTTTTGTACCTCTAAACTAGGGGCGGACCGTGTTCTCACATGACTATGTCTTCTGGTGTGGTGATTTTAACTATCGCATTGATCTAACATATGAGGAAGTCTTTTATTTTCTCAAACGTCAAGATTGGAAGACACTTTTGGAATTTGATCAACTACAACAGCAAAAATCCAGTGGAAAAGTAAGACAGTGTGTCTCATTTTCTTGAATATTTGCATGTTGGCTTGGTCTAATTCCTTGAGAGAGTGAAAAAGTTGCATTTTCAGACCCGTGTTTATAGTACATGAACGTAGTTATTTGCTTAAAAATCAGAATGTTGTTTGTTTGCAAGGAAGTTGATACGTCACAATGGCACCTTCCTCAGCTGTAAATTAATCAGAGAGATGGTATTTCTTTTCATAGATTTTTAAAGACTTCCATGAAGGGACTATTAATTTTGGACCAACATATAAATATGATGTTGGCTCAGAGGCTTATGATACAAGTGATAAGTGCAGAACCCCAGCTTGGACTGACAGAGTGCTGTGGTGGAGAAAGAAACTGCCTTTTGAAAAAACAGGTGCGTAGGATCTTTCCTTCTTCTTTCTCTGAAAGTTTTAGATTTCATCCAGAATGCACATAAGGGGATTTAATGTAGTGAATGGCGAGGAAGGGAGTTAGCGAGTTTTGGGCTGAGAGCTGTCTTTAGATGTGACCCATAGGCTTAGTCAGATTGCAGTGGCTTTACTCAAGCAGATGTTCTTTTGGCTTCACTGGAATAACTTGCAGAGATAGAGAGCCCTTTCTTCTTGAGCGTGTTAATGAAGGCTTCATGCTACAGATTGAAAAGGTGCTGGGAGCTCACTGAGGAACTGAAAACAAGCCAGCTGTAGCAATCAAGAATTGCTTTTCAACAGAATCATTAGTCCACATAAAATTCCCACGTTGCTGGTCTGCAAGAGCTGAGGCAGGTTCCTTTCTTTATTGCTTGTAGGCCTCCCTCAGCTAGCTCACGTGGGTATATAACTGACTCCTCGTCTGTTCACCCACTTTCCCAGCCCTGCAAAGCTTTTCTAATTAGCTTGCTGCCAGAGTTCCTTCCCTTTACCGCTGGTGGCAAGGCTCTTCTGCCTCTCGGCTCTAATTCTTTTGCCGTGCTTCTTTTTGCTGCTGTAGGCTAGAGGACTATTTGCCTTCTGAGAATAAAGTGTAGCCCCAGTGCGAGTGATTAGGTGAAACGCCATATTCCATATTAACTCATTTTCAGCTCCACAGAAAAGAGATAGAGTTATCCATTAGCCCAAACAGTGACCTAAAAATTTCCTGTTTCCGACAGCAATATAATGCCTCACTCTAGCATAATGTACGGAGCACTTTGTGTCACCTTAATGCATTGCAAAAGAAGTATTTGGAGGTTGGATTTGCACGGGTTTGCTTCCTCCCATCTCTAGCACATTATTTCTCCAATTCCTGTGTATTATTCAGATTTGCAGTGTATTTTGCTAGAACAGTGTCTGTTTCTATGCTCAGTGATGGAGCAGGAGGAAAAATACTAATGACTCTGTCAACCCAGATTGTACAGGTAATTGATTGGGTGACATTCAGGTTAACCATTTTGCAGGTGTCTTATTCTAGTGATCAGCTGTCTCTGTTGCACTCCCTGTCCTTTATGTATTTTCTTTCCTAGTCCCCAGTTTGTAAATCTTTTAGGATACAAGCTCTTCTTTGAATGGTATATACAAGAACAAAAAAACCCAACCTCCCACTACTAGGGTCTGTGAAGTGCATTCCTGGTAAAATAGCTTTTAACTGTTAGTAAAACTAGCTGAGTTTTAAATCATGTTTTGTGCTTCATAGCTGGAGAGATCAATCTTCTAGACAGTGATCTGAATACTGAAACTAAAGTCAGGCATACCTGGACCCCTGGAGCCTTGATGTACTATGGGAGAGCCGAGCTGCAAGCATCTGACCACAGGTAAAGTCCTAAGCAAATAATCAGAGAAAGGGTTGCTAGGTTAGAATGTGTCATACTGAATTACACCTTGAGAGTGAGGGACCAAGTCTGATTTTAACAGGAATTACACCCTTATTTGTGTTCAGTATCCATTTGTTGGGTTTTTTCCCCCCATGGTGGGTTTTATGCCAGAGTGGCATAAATGGTCCTGTATTGATTTCTGCTGCACTGTGATCTCAGCAAGGGTTGGATAATTATAGAAAATTGAGGGCTTTCTGTTGCTTGGTTTTGGAAAGCTCTGGTACCAAAACAAGCTGCTTTGATGGACTCCCACTCATCTTGCTGCGGGAGAGGAGGAGGTTGGGACTGTGTGGCCTGAAGAGGTGTAAGCCATGTACATAGGGCCAGGTGTGACCTCTTCGGAGCAGTGAAGTGTTGGGCTTCTGGGCTTCCCTTAGAAATGGAGGTGGGAGGAGGAAAAAACGAAGACCAGTGCCTCTGTTATCACTAACTTCTCTTTAGGGATATGAATGACCTTTCTTGATTTAACTTGTCGCTGCTTAACTTATCTGAAACAAATTATGTAATAAATACACCTTGAAAGCCCCCTTGCATTCAGAATAATCTTTGTCTCACCCCTTGCATACCCTATGGAAATGCTACAATATTGTTCCTCGTAGCAGCGCTCAGTGACCCACAGTAGCTGGCTCTGTGCTTCTCTTGGTGCTCTTGCTGTGAGGACTGTTCTGTATTCCTCCAGCAGCGGAAGAACATGCCTCTTGCAATCAGTTTCTCTGTGTCAAGGCTTTGACATTGCTGTGTTCCACAAAGCACAGTGGAACTGCTGCACTCATTATATAGGACCCTGAGGATGCAATCTGTGAAACATGGCTGTTGTACATTGGTTTTCTATTTCAGCAAACCTGAGTGCAAAAACCTGCTTTCTAATTACAGTCAGCAGGTTTGCTTTCCCAAGGTTTGTGCTGGAAAAAGGGCTTGGCTATATCTTTGTGACATATTGGAAATGCATTATGATTCACTGTGCTTTTAGAAATAGTTAACACTTCCTATACATTTTTTCCCCCTTTGCTATTCCTTTCTAGCTTTGCTGCTGTTGCTTTCATGTGTTCTGGTAATGTGTATTCCAGAGCCTGCTCTATTGCAAGTAGGAGGCAGCAATTTTGACATAATTAGAAGAGCAGTCATCCGAGTTACTGCTTTGTATGTATGTGCAGGTGGAAATCTGAGAATGTGGATTGCATCCACTGACGTGAGACAAGCCCTACTCTTTCAGATAGCTTTCTCAATTTCATTTAGACCTAACACGCAGAGAGGTCATTTGTAAGAAATGGCTGAAGAAGCAAGTTTGCAGTGTATTGACACATTTGCTACATAACCACATTATATACTTAGAGTACCTTGTCCTTACTTTTTGGAAGAAGACATCTTTATGTGGCCCTGTCTAACAGAAAATAATATATTGCCTTCCCAATCTATAGATGTTTTGGGAGACAGCTGTTTGATAATGAGTGAAGTATCCTGGTATTTTTAGACTGCAGGTTTGCCAGAACTGCTACACACAATTGTTATTTGAATTCCTTTATGGTGTGTCCTCACTGTTACATTCAGCTAATGCAGGGCTGGTAAATATAATTAGCAGTGCTCAAGGCATGATCTTCCACTGCAGGAAAAATGAAACAATCTGCCAGACTCTGAACTTCTGGGTTGTATTACCAGCCACGGTGCTTTTTTGCAGCGAGACCTTAAGTAATTTGTTCCGCTTCTCTTTCTGTGTAGAACATACATAATAATCACTTCCTTCTAAGGCATAGCAGGCTTAATTAAATATTTGCAATGAGATTTGACATCGTGGAGTTAAAAATGATCATAGATGTATAGAGTTTAAACAAGACACTGTTTGTCCTTCACACAACTAAGTTCTTACCTGTCCTACTGCTTGACATTGACTTTAATTTGATATAAGCATTTCCTATTGGGTGATGTTGATCTTAATTTTAAAGAAGGATTTCTGCTTTGTTTCATGTAGGCCAGTGTTAGCTATTGTAGAAGTGGAAGTTCAGGAAGTTAATCAAGCTGCCCGTGAGAATGTTTTCCAGGAAGTGTCATCTTTCCAGGGACCCCTGGATGCCACAGTAGTGGTAAATCTGCTATCACCAACGCCTGAAGAGAAAAATGAATTTCCTGAGGACTTGCGTACAGAGCTTATGCAAATGTTTGAGGATTATGGCACTATTGTTCTGGTCAGGTAAGACTGGAATCTGAAATGGCATGTCATCTATTCAAAAACACAGACTAGAAATTCCCTTTTTGTCCTGACAGAATTAACTTTGTATTAGAAAGTAGTGTGCTTAATTCCTTTAGAGCATGTTGAATTCTTCATTAGAAATTGAATACAAGTATTTTGAATATCTTTTACCTCTTGTCAACCTGTTAAAGAAATGGTCTAACAGCTCTCTTGGCTGAGTGGAAGAGAATTTTATTCAGTACAGCGCCATAAAGCAGAGGCTTTGATGTGAATCATCACCTTTATATTCGGGCCTGATTTCCATGCATTGCTTCTGCTGGCGGGTCCTTGGGGCCCTGCTTCACTTCTTCCAAGGAGGTCTGCTCTCTTCCAGCACACTTTCACACTTACTAGGATTTCCTGGCTGGCTCTCCTTTCTTTTGGGGTTATTCGGCTTGTTTTTTAATAGCATGGCTTCTCGCAGTTTAAGAGGGAGAGTGTGATACCTTCTGACAGAGCAGTTTAATTTCCTTCTGGTTGATTCTGTAGAGGGCTCCTGCATAGCTATGAGACTTCTGTTTTGAGAAATACAAGCAAAAGACCTGACAGTTGACCTGGGAAACAAGACCAGACACTTGTTTATGTTATATTTGACCCATTTCTTAATGGAGAAAACTGATGACCTGGTTGTATTGTTGTATGGTTTTATGAAGTACCAAATATAAGTTGAGGGTTCAAAAGCAGCCCTGCAGGAACAGCAGCACCACTTTGCTTGTGAAGAAAAGGAGCAAGAAAAGAACATGCTTTGGTGGTTTGGTTTTGTTTTGCTTTTAGTTGTCTTAGAGCTTGATGGTACGCTAGTCTTTGGGAACATCACATGTCCTCTGAGGTGAGGGACATGCAGAGCCATGGAAGTTAGTACAGAGGGAGTGTGGATCTCAGGCTAGGTATCCTGTCAACAGCTGCTGAGATGTTTGTACTGCCACTTCAGGAGCAACCCAGTAAAGGGCAGGGTGCTGGGGTCACACAAGGGAGGACAGCGGAGAGGAAGAGCCCAACTGGGATTCATAGATCACTTGCTTCTCCCCAAAAAATAGAGTTGTGAGGAAAATACAACTAAAACCAAATACCTACCTGTACAAAACTCTCATGCTTGCCTTTAAGGCTTTTCATTCAATGGTGAAATAAAATGCACTGTTTTCTCTCCTCTGCCTTTTTTTACTAGGATCAGTGGAGGTCAAATGCTGGTGACATTTGCAGACAGCAAGTCAGCTCTTCATGTTATGGATATAGATGGTGTCAAAGTAAGACTCTCTTAAGCCTATAATAATAATTTCGTAAGAAATCTCTCAAAAGTGGTTGTTTAGAATGAGATAGTTGAGTTTCTAGCTAAATCAAGTAGCATTATTTTAAAGAAACTTAGTGCTCACACAGTCCTTAGTTTTCACAGCTGCTGAGGCTTTTAATGCAGTATTTCAGTTTCAGGAGGGCAGGAGGTGACTTTCCTTGGAGCTCCTTAGCAGTGCTTAGTATCTGGCCCCTGCAGAATACATGGACTCAATCATTGTTCTGGCACTTGAAGCAGTTCTCCTGAGATTATGTGTGATTTTTATACTGTCGCCAAAGCATCCTCACGATTGTGGTTTGGAGATTTTTTGTTTCTCTTAAGTGTATCAGATAAACTCCTTCTACCAAGCTGGAACAACATGATTCATTGGCCTCCATGGCAAACTTGGCATTAGCAGTAGGTGTTTACCTTCCCATCCCCTGCTCGTCCTTCCCACGCACATACTCTACAATTCATCAACCCCCTCATTTATGCTGACAAAACTGTTTGTGGGGCTGCACTATAAACTTAACATTGAAGTAATGGATTTAACCTTCATTCTTCTTTCATATTTGGAGTTTTATCTATTAATTTGGCTCATTTCATTGATGTAATTTATAGCACAGACCCGAACACAATTGTATGTGCACAAGGTGTGAAGGTGCTGGGAACCCGATTCAGGAACTTGCAAAGTAATTTTGCTGCCGAAGCTGCTCCCTTGGATACATCTCACCCCAAATGTCATGGAGCAACACATATAAGCAGCTGTGGTTTTAATCTGCTTAATAATATACTTTCCAAATACATCAACCATCATATCTGGGATTTTCTGAGCAGAGAGTCTCCTTACAGATAGCATCAGGTAGCAAATTCTTGTGTGTTTTAAAGCTACTGACTCAAAAATGGAACCCTTCCACACCATTATTACTATCACAGTATCATTTTGATGATATTTGATGTTTCACCTGTTTCTCAAATATTTCCTAAATGCAGCAGCAGTGCTTTCGAGCTGTGAAGCTGATTTTCTTTCAAGAATATCGTTACAGTATGAAAACTTAGTTATGGGGTTAGGAAGAGTACTTCCTTTTCATTTAGCTTCTGAAATGAAGCTTTAGTTATATCAGTTTGTGAAGCAGTTATATAATAGACTGGCAGCACTTGCTTATTCTGTTCAGGTGTTCTCATTTTGTGAATTTGCTCGGCAAAAGGGAAAATTCTTTCTTTGCGTTAGGTCAGAGGCAGAACAGTGAAGATCCGGCCCAAGACCAAGGACTGGCTGAAGGGCCTTCAGGAGGAAATTGCTCGAAAACGGGACAGCGTTGCCCCCATGTCCCCCACGGCAAACTCCTGTCTTCTGGAAGAAAATTTTGACTTTTCAAGTTTGGACTATGAGTCAGAAGGTGAGCAGCAGGTTTCTAAGCTAAGTTGTGAGAAATCGCTTCGCTGACTTTGGTTGCACTAGAAGGTACAGTATGAGTGTTAGCAGTATCTTAATTTGTAATGAAGCCACACTTCTTAAAAAAGAACTAAAGCCATGACCCAGCCCTGTGCCTGGGCACAGAACTGTTGGTTAGATTATCCTATCGATCTAGTGTTATAACAGATGTTAGCAAATCCAACGCGTGGTACAGTTCTGTATAGCAACATACTGTAATGAAACACATGGTATTACACGAGAAGCTTGCCCAACACATATATTAAATTCATTGATTGGTAGTAGAGAGAGAGAGACAGAGAATGCATTTGCTCACTAAGTCTTTGTTATCTAATATTTTAATTCAGGCGATATAGTGGAGGATGATGATGATTATTTAGATGATGCTTTGTGTCAACACCTGGCAGCAGACACAGTAGAAGATATGCCTGATGGCTGTGGACATTCCGCATCCATAGGTCATTCAAACAAATCTGGACAAAACCCACGGCTGTGTAAAGGTAAATAATCTACATTCCTTAAAGTAGGACCTGAAGGTTTGTTGTTTGTTCTCCTTTTGTCTCTATTTCCCTGTTAATTTATATTTTCATTGTAGATCCTCTAAAGATAAGGATCATCTTTTTGGTACATGCTCATATAGTGCTCAACCCCCCTTGAGTTAGTGACCGTAGCTGAGGCCCTCAGGCATAACAGGAATACAAATAATAAAGCTTAGATCCTCCTCCTCTCTATGCCAGGGCAAGGCAGGAGTGCTGAAAAATGCTGGTTTCCTTTTATAGAAATTAGAGAAGGCAAGTCTTTTTATCCATTTGATGGCGTTTGGCACGAGAGCATGCAACAAAAAATTGTTCATTATTTTCTTATTGGTGAGGGCCAGAGCAAAATCAAACCGAGGGAATCCTGTTGATTCAGTGATGGGCTTGGCCCTGTCCTTTGAGCAATAGCTGTGGCAGTGCAGTCAGGTGTAAGCTGGACAGTCCAGGAGGTTGTTGTGTTCAAATGACTTACTTCAAAGAAGCCTAAATTTTCTCCTTTGTTCCTAAATCCTATTTTATTAATTTCTGAAGAATTCGAGGTTCACACAACAGGTATATTAATTCTTTTAGTGCTTCAGAAATGTGTTACCTTTTTTCCTGGTCACCTGGCTTGTTTGCACATTACTGTGAATGACTTGGTAAAGAGAAGATAAGGCTTTGAAGAGAATACAAATAAAAACCGTAGCAAGAACTAGTCAAGCCAGTGGTGGTCTTATATTAGGATGTGATTAGGACATGCTTCAGTGACAAAGCATTGACAGGCTCGGTCACGACTTAAACACCTCATGATGACAGCAAGTGATTCAGTAGCTGTCTTTCTGCACTCGCTCAGAAGTGCTTTGTCTTCCGTCATAAAAGTGAAAAATTTAATATCTTCAAAGGTTGAGTTAGACGTCGAGTTCAAAAAGATTAAATGAAATTCGTAAGTTTACACAGACAGATTTTCCAAACAGAGTGATATACAGCTTTCTTGCCCACCTTGAGTTATAGGCTGGATCCGGTGTGGCTGGACCCAGAAACCTAGCCCTGAGCCAAGGAGTAATCTGTCGTTATTAAATACTGTGAAGCCAATCACTTTGTATTATAGGATGCCTTGCCCTCCAAACACCTCTGGCCTACTGTGTGATGATTCATTAAGCTACAGAGAATTGCAGTGATTCTTTTCACCCACACTAACTCTTCTTCACAAAAAATATCACAAAGCAAAGGGAGATTATAAAGTATAGTTTGAAGGAGGCCAAGGTGGGGTCATGATCTCACACAACTCAGAATACGATATATTCAATCCGTCTTGAAAGTCTCTGCAATTTCAGATGCCTCCATAAGCTTCCAATTCTGCCTGAGTAACTCCTAATCAAAGGTATGATGATTGTATAGCTGGTGTTAGACACAGATGGAAACCAGTGACAGGCAGAACAGTGCGTATGTGTGTTTCTGAGGTCAGAGAAGGGCATAGCCTCACAAAACTGATGTCCCTGAGAGCTGTTGCCTAAAACCAGCAGCCTTTTAGGGGAAGGAATAGAGTGGTGGTGGCTGGTTTTTGCCGTGTGTTCAGTGTTACTGCCAGAATTTCAAGCGGTGCATTTAGGCACCTGCATGACTCCTTGGATCCTACTGATGAGCCCGTATCTGCAGCTTAGAAGTATTGAAAATGCAGAGAGAAGGTGGGGGGCGGGTTGTGTAGATCACAGGCTGTGTCTCTGTGGCTGCTATCCGCTGCTGAGTGGGAGTAGGAAACTGTGAGGCAGCTCAGTATTCCCTGTAGAGCACAGCTTTCTGAAAAACAGGAACTTGTGTAAAAATGCCTGAAGTATGAGAGACTGCTGCCACCACAATTCCTTCCCCATCCTCTCCAAACCACAGGGACAAAACTAAACCCAGTGGATTTTGGACCCCTAAAGAACAGAGCTGCATGGCTGGGCAGGGAAGGGAGGTGAGAGAACTGAAGTGAAAGCCCTCACTTCAGCGGACTGGGAGACTAAAGCAATCCCTACTTCTTGCCGCTCTAGCTGTCAGAGAGACTTAGACAGGATGAAAGACTGTGTAATAGCTTAGACATGTAAGGTGCAGCGAAGCGCTATCAGATTGAGGCAGGTGTACCTGTTAAGAGACATTGCTGGAAAGCAGAGATGTGATGAGTGAGCCATTCAGAATGATTTTTCTCTGGCATAAAACACAGTTCTCCTGAGCAAGGAGAGTTGTTTAAACCTCAGAGGGAATTCCTGCGTTCAGGAAGGAAGAGAAGGGCTTGACCATGACTAGCCTCCTCACGGCTGCCATGACACAGTTTGAATGAGAGCAGGTCGCCGCCAGGTCGAGCTGTGAAAAGCTCAGAATCTGACAAGGTGACTAGTAACCCTGAAATCAGAAGCAGGCAGTCTTTGTGTCGGCGCAAACAGTTAATAAATGCTGGAAAAGGAGAGAGAGAAGCATTTGACAAGAGGGTAGATGTTTCCTGGAGTGAGAGCAGGGAGTCATTCGGGGAGAGCAAAACCATATGAAGGGAGCCATGTCACGTTGCTGAGATATCTGGTTGAGGCTTGCCATTCATAATCGCCTCTCTCCTGACCACCCAGATTTAGTGCATCTCACCCAGTGGGTATCTAAAACAGACCCTTTCTAAAATTTCCCTAGACGATACAGACCTGGCCGATTTGAAGCAAGAGCTGGAAGCAAGTGGGGAACGCCACCGCCGGACTCCAAGCAGGTCTCTGTCCATTCCTACCAGGCCTCGGCCACTTCAGCCACCACAGAGGCCTCCCCCTCCTGGTGAGTTTAGCTTTCTTTAACGTTGTGTTGGCCCCAGCTGAACAGTTTTGCCTGCCGTTTCTGGGTGACAAAGAAAGTAATACCTGTTCTGAAATGTCAGGCTGTCGAGGTAGTTGTACTTGTTTCCCAGTCTGTTTCAGCCCGACTACGGCTGAAAACAGTTAGTAACGGGAGAAGTTTGTCTTTAGGCTGACAGATACCCCACAAAAAATGCCTTTAGTGAGGATGGAGAGGCCCATATGTTTCATACTAACTCATCGCTCAGGTTAGCGAGTTGACCAGCCACTTTGTGGCAATAAAAATAAATATCAGTATTTATGACTGCTGACTTCCAAAGTCACTAAGTGTTTTCTTACAGTTTGTTTTTTTCCTGGCTTAATTGTAATCTTCCTTTTAAAAAACTTTGACACAACACTTGTTCTGGACAGTTTTTGTCCTTTCCTGCTTTGCAAGAAATTCTTGCTTGTTTTTGTGTTTATGAAAGAAATGCAAAGTGGCTTATGATTTTCAGTGAGGCACAAAGGGGAAGCGATGCTCTTCACCTAAGCTCTACCTACCTGAGATGCCATCAGTGCTATGTTGCTCCTGTTTTTATGGCTGCTTCTGGATGAATGTTGATTGCTAGATCAGCATAATCATCTTTGCCTTCTGTATGACACAAACTATACAACACATTTTTCTTGCAGTCCAAAAGTCTCTCTTCTGTATATATTTTCCAGCCTTAAATTAAAGGTTCTGTCAGACTCACTGCTGGAAGATGAGTTCTTCAGGGTTATTCCCATTCATTTCTGAGTCTTTTGCACAGGAATGACAACACTGGTATCTGTGTTTCTGTGCCTGGAATGCAACGTTAATGCTCAGCTGAGGTTACTGAATTGATTAAATGAAAGCAAGACTAACAGACAAGTGCTTCCTGAAACGGTGTAAGATTTCAGCACTTTATTCTCTGTCGAGATTTTTTTTTCACCTTAGATTAGACCAGTAACAGTTCGGCCCATCACTCCTCCTAGATCAAAGTGTCTTGCTCTTGGCACTCAGGCAGAGGGACTCAAGGTCCCCAGTGTCCTACAGGAAGGTCTTGCCTAATATGTCTGTCCCTGGAGGAGCAGGGAGGGTGACAGCATCTCTTTTGTTTATCACAAACAATTTCAAAGCACATTGCTTTTGCTCCATTGAGGATAAAATGTTCTGCCAGCTCTTGAATGTAAAAAGCCATTTTTATTCCTCTTTCAGCGGGAACATCAGGCAAAAAGTCCCCCTCAGATGGTTCCCTCTCTCCAGGAAGCCACTCCACCTGCTCCATCCTGGCAACGGCAAAGCTGCTGCCCGGAGCCCCTCAGCAGCCAGTGAGTCCTGCCGCTCAGCACGGCCGCTTAGCGTTGTCCTCATCTCCTCCATCTACATAGACAATGAGCATCACGTACATGACGCACCTGTCATACAAGGAAGGAATTCCATCACATGCCTGAGCTGGAAGTGCTCAGATGAACTTGATGTATTGTAATACTAGGCTGTAGGGCCTGCTAGACACCAGAGAAATATTATTAAATTGCCAGGAATTAGAAAGGCCGAAGAAGGAAAGAGAGAGAATGGTCCAAGACCAGGGCACATGCTGCTTTCTGACAGATGCTAGCTTGAATTTTCAACACCATGAAAATGTGCTTGAATTCTTTTCTCACCTCTTTTTTTGATGGGCCATGCTAGTGCCCAGCATACAGGAAAAGTCTTGACCTTTGCCAGCGAGGCTGCTAGCCCTTGACTAGACCAACACCGGAATGTGAAAACACCTCCCGACTCCTCTTTTGTTGGATGAGAACCCTAATGTATTGAACAAGGGGTGTTCTGAGGGTCTAGCCATGGCAGTAAGCCATCGGCCTGACTGTCAGCTGGTAGCAAAGATGTAATATCTGCCAAAAGACTCCCCACCACTTCTGTAGTATTTCTAGATTGCTGAATAGCCGCTGGCAAAACCAGAATTTTACAGGTGTGTGAGCTTAGCTGTAAGATTACAGGTATACAAGAAAAAACAGTTTTCTCAAGATGACTTGTTCTCTCTTTTTTTTTTTTTTTTTTTAAAGCCTAAAGTCCGGACTGGAATAAGTAAACCTTACAATGTCAAGCAGATCAAAACCACCACAGCTGAGGAAGCAGAAGAAGCTATTAGATGTCTTATGGAAGCTAAAGGACGTGAGCACAGCTTTCTAACTGACTTCTAAAGATCTTTATTTAAAGAAAACTGTAGGTGTATTCATGCTTCCCATCATAGCCCAGATGCACGTACTTCTATTCAGAAGCTCACCTGAACACTGACATACTTATTCTTGCAAGATTGTACTTTGTGTTCTCTGTCAGTTTTGATAATAGTAACCTTTTTTTCAAGACGACTTAAGTTGTATATTTTGTTGTAGAAGCTGTTACTAGGAGCATCTTGGGTTATTTATGTCCAGATTTAGTCTGAAAAATTGGAAGGTAAAGATGGGATCTTCCTAAATGGATGGTGCCTGTGTTAGCTCAGAGTTGCATAAAGGATATTTGTTGCTCTGTTTAGCAAATGCTCACTATCCCAAGCAGGACTAGAGAGCAAATACAGCTATGGGAGAAATAACCTGGATTCTGTTCACATTTGGACAGCAAGTATGGTTGTAACCTAGATAGAAGCTTGCACCACTTCAGCTGAAAGGCTACTCTGTGTATAGGCTCTCTGTGTAATCCCTGGAGAAGAGAGGTTCTTGCAAGAGCAGCTTAGAGCAAGAAACTAGCTTAGGTATTGAAGTTCAGGCCACGTGAATATACCCTCCAGGGTTGCAAGTAGTCTTTCTGCTGTATGAAAGGGAAAGAAGGAGAAAGAATGCAGCATGACTCTGAGATAGCTACCTGAGTTGGCAAGGTTCTCAGTTTAGGAGGAAAACGTCCCTTTTCATTTGTAAATAGAGTAAATGCAGTTTGGAATAATCCAATTTTATTAGAAATATCATAAAGGCATATTGATGTTTGTTCCTTCGAGAGCGCTGTACATTTGCTTTTTAAATCAGATTTACTCTCCATTAATTTTGAAATTCACATGAATTTTGGTGTTGGTAAGGAAACTGGTCCGGTCAGCATCACTTTCAGTCCCTTGTGCTGTACCACCAGTTGGCATTTACAGTTCTTCCCAAAGTGCGAGACACGCTCAGTATCATCATCTTGATTATCCCGATAAGGAAACCAGGGCAAAAGGAGACTCAGGACTTGAGTCCAGTGCTCCTGAACTCCCAGCCAGTGTTTCATCCACTTGGCCAAATGGTGGCACAGCACTGCTGTTTTGGCATGTAATTATTTCAGACGCTTTATTCAGGAGCTTTTCCCTAACTGCCTCTTACCAGTGGGACAGGATTGCAAAGGTCTGTGTTTATTTCTAAAACAAACCTTCCCGGCCTGAGCATATTCCCTTTAGGCATGCACATTTTGGGAAACATGATTGTGAAAGAAATTATCTTCAAGCTACATTCTGATCAAGCCAAGACACTAATTGTTTTTGCTTTTCAGGACTACAGGAGGAGGCACTAAAGCCCGCTCCAACCCGAAACCAAACGAACACCAAACCCGAGTCTCTTTCCAGCATCACAAAGTCAGCACCATTGCAAGGGTCACAGGCAGGACCAGCGCTTGTGCCTCACCGCCCGCCACCCAAAGTTCCAACTACGAAGAAGCCAGTACCCCTGCAAAGGACCGGAGTCAAGGCGGAACATGTAAGATAGTTGCAGCAAAATGCATCCAGCCTCCGTTACACAGTGTGAACGATGGCAAGAGGGGTGGGCTGTTCCACAATTTGTATGAAGTCCTGTCATTTAAAGTTCTTAGCCAGCAGGCACTAAAGTGATTTTGTGTATTGTAGTCACCGAGGCATAAAAATATACTAGGAGATCAGAAAGGAAAAAGAGCCTTGAGTTCCTTCCTCAGCCTCAGCGTTTCTATTTGTCAGTCCATTCTCTTCCATTCTGTTACTTCTGTTTTGTCTAAACCTTGTCAGGATTTTAAGACTCATCCCTTCTTTATCACAGTGTTTACTTTTGACCACATCATGAGCGGTTTGCTCTGTATTGATTTGCGGCAGCTTCTTGATCAGTATGCTGGGCTGTGTCCTGGTCGGAAACATCTAACTTTTCTCACACACCTTATAATGGATTCAGCCTTTCACTTTGCATTCTGCTCAAGAGCTCAGGTTCTTAAAAATACAAACCTGTAGGTGTTGGGGTTTTAATCTGTCTCACTGTCAGGTCTCTACATGGAGATAATAGTTCTTCACCGCTAGAGCTGCTAAAATGAGTATTTAATGGTGAAAGCAATTTAAGTAGGAGAGAGACAAATACAACCTTTTATATTCTTCCTTTGACAGAACCTCAGCGAGGAAGCTCTGTTCTAAGTTGTTAGGACTCCTGCCCTACCTTCCTTTGTAAAGGCATTCACCCCTTCTCTATTGTGGACTTTGCGCCATCTCTACTTAGCAGATTCGCAAAAGAGAAAAACCAGACCACACAGTGTGTGCCTTTTCCTTAAACATTCAGTAACAAGGAACGGTCTGTTTATTTTATGTTGTCGCCATTCCCCGGGGCACTCCTGAAAGGTGCTGAGAGGGACTGCGATTTTGGTGTTACATGAAATCTCCTGCAGGAACGTATCTATTTCAGCTTGACGCTGCTTCAGACTTCCACTCCTTCCTCCATCTGAGTGAGTTCACGATGGGAGTGGTGTCCTTGAAAACTTTTCCCCAGTCCACTTCTATCGTTAAAAAAGCATGCAATCAAAGGTAGGCAACTTAACAGCAGCAGATAGACAGAAGTGGCAGGGGATATGTCCATCACGCAATATTGACTAAATATTTTGACTGCATTAAAAAGCCTTTTAATAAAAAGTTATAAACTTTTTTAAAGAAGTCTTTTAATACTATGGGAGAGTAATAAAGAATTAAAATGCCTTCATTCAGTCACACTAGAGTGAGGAACCTGAAGCAGCCCTCGCCCTCTAGGCCTGAGCTGGGTTCTAGTTATTTATATATTTTTAAATGTTGAATATATGCTAGACTGTACTTTGAGAACTTACTTTTAGCTTCTGTTCCTAGCATCAGTGAGATGTGACAGAGCCATTAATGCATTTCTTGGATTAGTTTAAGCTAATTGTCCTTCAGCCTTATGTATTTTACATACCCAAAGGCCTGTACTAATGGCCCCACTAATTCAGCCCTCCCTATGCATTCTCGCTTAAATGCTATCAGTCAGCAGAGAGAGAGAGATGTAACAAATAAATAACTCTTCAGAAGTGTGTTAATTTGGCCTGGAGCAAAATCCTAACATAAAAGAGAGATGGTCAGAAGGGGATGTATTTCTCATACAGGGAGCGAACGGGCTGTAGGATCCTTGTCCTCAAATAGCACTCTGTAAATGAACACTGGCCCAAGGCACGATGCATGAGAACAGAACCAAGCAGGTACGGTGTAAACCCGTGCTGTCCAGCCTCCGCTTTGTACTGCCTTTTTTCCAGTTTGTCAGTTTTTCTCAGTAATGGCGTTAAGACTTGCACTAGAAGTGACTCAGTTTAAGGTACCATTTTTGTTCTCAAAGTTCTTGTTCCTTTTCCCCCTCAAGGCTATGTCTATAGAAGAGCAATTTGACCAACAGACAGCGCAGTCTCCTTTTGGCTTGCCAGAGCCCTGTCTAGAAGCTGGAGCTATTCTTAGTCCGACCAAGATTACTCCAGTCCCTAAACCCAGGACACCGCAAGCTGGGAAGCCTCAGGAGAGCAGGGGGAGCAGCGAAAGGCAGCCCCCCTCAGCAAGCACGGCTGAGGCCATCACACTGCCTCCCCAGAATGCTTCCTTTGCCCCAAAGGTGCCCCCACGAAGAAAGAAGTCGGCTCCTGCAGCTCTTCATCTGCAAGTTCTCCAGAGCAGTGACAACCCACTTTTTAGTGAGTTAACGTTCAACTCCAACAACAACAATCCTAGGTTCTGCCCCCAGACTCAGGACTCCCCTGCCCCTGCGCAGCCCGCTCTCTCAGCTCCTACAGCCTCTGCCAGCCCAGAAAGCACCACAACTACGCAGATGGCACCAAACGCTGCAGAATTGATGGCCAGCCTCCAGGGCCCTCCTGTATCAGAAGGCCAGCATCTGCAGCTCTCGGATACCAGCTCCCTTCCAGAGAACGCCAGTCTTCTGGACCTGGAGACAGATTCCTCCTGCCCCCTTCCCATACAGGCAGCATCAGCCACTTCTCCAGCACACACTCCAGAAAATTTAAAACGCCCCAGCTTGAAAGATTTCAGTCACTGGGTTACATTTAGCGATGATGAAGACAGTAGTGCACTGTCAGAAGGGTTCAACAAACTGCTTGTCTTAGAACAAAACAAAAAATACCTTGAAGACAAATACTGATTTAGAATTGTAAAACTTTGTCCCCTTAATGTTCCTGTAAAAATCAGAATTATGATGCAAGATAAAATTAAATCTTTTGCACAAAGATTTTTATTTAAGGAAATAGATCATCTGTCCATGCTACATTTCATTTTCATGTTTAAAGATAAAGATACTGCCCCTGGAGGGACCGTGTATAGAGTATATACAACCTAACATTATCTACAGCTTGTTTGAGAAGTTCTTTATTCTAAGTTATTTCTTTCTATTAATCCATCTTAAGATGTTTTATTTCGTTTCAGGTACAAATCATACGCAAGAACACGTAAAGTTGTATGGAAAAAAGATGTTAAGAAAAACATTTTCTTGTTAAATTTATACATTAATCAGTTTCTGTCACTTGAAATAAAGAACCCTTATCTTGACTAGTTAGACTGCTACAGTTATTCTGGAACAAACATCCGAACGGGGAATACATACCAGTGTAACTACAGCAGCAACGCCGGTGGTGTGCTGCTACGTTTCTGCTGTGGAAACAAGGCTTAGTACCTTCTTGTAGCTCTTAACTAGCTGCACTGTTGGCAGGCCCTGGTACTTAAACTCATTCCTGTGTTGAAAGTAAAATGAAAGGTGTGTGCTATGAGGCTGTGAAGCGGAACCGTGCGAGGTGGTGCCCCCGCACCAGCAAGAACCACCCGTTCTTACTCCAGACCAGGCAAGTGAACCCCTGTATCGCACCAGACCTCTAAGTGCTATGCTGTTCACGGCACTCTAATAACATGCCTCAGCTATTCCAGAAGGATGGGGTGGCATCTCAAAACATTGCTCCGGCCTACAGAGAGCAAAGCCATCCCTAGTTGGTTTCCTGCCAGTTCCAAAACTCACCCTGGTTTTTGCTCACACAGCAAGCCAATGCCAAACAACGTACTTTACCATGAAATAGCATGTGGACAACGACAGTCCCTTTGCGAAGAAATGTCACAGGCTGCTTCTACGTGATCTACGCAAGTACTGCGGAAATAGGGTGAATAAGTGAGACCAGCTGATGACATAGTTCATTCGCATATTAATGTCTTATGCTAAAGGCAGTTTAGTAATTCAGTGGTTGTGTCCCTGTTCCCATTCTGCTTCTTTGTAAGAAAATGCCATGCCAGTCTTTTATTTCCATGGCGCAGATGAGGGGAGAGCTGATCCTGGAACCTAACGTTATGCACGCGCAACACAGGCTGTTACGTCCCGAAGCTGCGCCGCAGGCACACAACTGGGGACGGCGGAACCCACCTGCAGAGAGGCACAGTTGCTTACGGCCTAATAATGACTTTGCCCACTCACAGTAAAGCTCAGCTTGGACACCAAACTGGTCGGGGGTGGATGTGTGTAGAGCTACTGCTCTCGCTGTGCATTTCTGCTGATCACCAGCTACGCCATCTGTTTTGTACCAGGGAAGGAGCTGCCACGTGCTTCCCGTTGTTGTGGTTTAGCCCCGGTCAGCAACTAAGCACCACACAGCCGCTCGCTCACTCCCCCACCCTTGTGGGATGGGGGAGAGAATCGGAAGGGCCAAAGTAAGAAAACTCGTGGGTTGAGATAAGAACAGTTTAATAATTAGAATAAAACAGCAATAATACTAATATAATGAAAAGGAAAATAATGAGCGAGAGAGAGATGAAACAGTAGAAGGAGAGGGAAAGGAAAAAAAAAACAAAACCAAAACTGAACAACAAGTGCTGCAACCGCTCACCACCCGCCGACCGACGCTGCCGGTCCCCGAGCCGCGATCGCTGCCCCCCCCCAGCCAATTCCCCCAGTTAATATACTGGGCATGACGTCACATGATATGGAATACCCTCTGGCCAATTCGAATCCGCTCTCCTGGTTGCATCTCCTCCCCTCCCGGCTTCTTGTGCATCTGGCAGAGCATGGGAAGCTAGAAAGTCCTTGACTAGTGTAAACACTACCCAGCAACAACTAAAACACCAGGGTGTTATCAACACTATTTACATACCAAGTCTAAAACACAGCACTATGCTAGCTACAGCGAAGAAAATCAACTATCCCAGCTAAAACCATGACAGTATCCACCCCTTATTCCATACCATTTATGTCATGCTCAGGTCTCATACTATCCAATATGACCTCAATAACCACCACCCGCCTCCCCATCCTTTGATGACATACGTAGATATCATTTATCATTCCCGTAGTCTATGGACCATCCCTGTAGAACATCTGTAGAGGGTCCACACATGTCCATTGAGTTCATTCAGTCCATAACTTTGGGCTCCATCTACCGTAATAGTCCTTCAAGGCTGGAGAGATGGTCTGCGTGGTGTTGGATTGTTGCATGGTGAAGCCAGTCTTTGTCCCACCACCGCTACACGTTGCTTGGTTTAATCAAAGTTCATTCTTCATTAATTTTGGAAATTCTTACTATGATACCATTGATACAGCATATAGCAACCATAGGAGTGATGACATACAATATCATATAGCAATTAACAGCATACCATTCAGTTCATTGGCTATTTTCACCCAAAATCAAATCCCCTTGAGGCACACATCGAACTCCTCCATCCTCCCGCATTACCCACCAAGTGCACCCAGGTCCTCGAGCAAAAGCAATCCCACGAATGGGTTTGCCTTTGCCTGAGACAGGAATAACCCAGACGGTTTTCCCCAGCATATTTTTTACGTGCACTACAGGGACTTTACCCCCTTCCACAGTACGTAAGAGTTCTGACTGGGCAGGCTCAGCTCGATTGGCAGATCCCCTAGTGTTGACTAACCAGGTGGCTTTTGCTAAATGTGTATCCCAGTGTTTGAATGTCCCACCCCCCATTGCTCTCAGTGTAGTCTTTAACAGTCCATTGTATCGCTCAATTTTCCCAGAGGCTGGTGCATGATAGGGGATGTGATACACCCATTCAATGCCATGCTCTTTGGCCCAGGTGTCTATGAGGTTATTTCGGAAATGAGTCCCGTTGTCTGACTCAATTCTTTCTGGGGTGCCATGTCGCCATAAAACTTGTTTTTCAAGGCCCAGGATAGTGTTCCGGGCGGTGGCATGGGGCACGGGATATGTTTCCAGCCATCCGGTGGTTGCTTCCACCATTGTAAGCACATGGCGTTTGCCTTGGCGGGTTTGTGGCAGTGTGATATAATCAATCTGCCAGGCCTCCCCATATTTATACTTCAGCCATCGTCCTCCATACCACAGAGGCTTTACCCGCTTGGCTTGCTTGATTGCAGCGCATGTTTCACATTCATGGATGACCTGTGCAATAGTGTCCATGGTCAAGTCCACCCCTCGGTCGCGAGCCCATCTGTATGTTGCATCTCTTCCTTGATGGCCTGAGGTGTCGTGGGCCCACCGAGCTATAAATAGTTCACCTTTATGTTGCCAGTCTAGATCTACTTGAGCCACTTCAATTTTAGCAGCCTGATCTACCTGTTGGTTATTCTGATGTTCTTCAGTGGCCCGACTCTTGGGGACATGAGCATCCACATGACGTACCTTCACAACCAAGTTCTCCACCCGGGCAGCAATATCTTGCCACAATGCAGCAGCCCAGATGGGTTTGCCTCTGCGCTGCCAGTTGTTCTGCTTCCACTGCTGTAACCACCCCCACAGGGCATTTGCCACCATCCATGAGTCAGTATAAAGATAGAGCACTGGCCATTTTTCTCGTTCAGCAATGTCTAAAGCCAGCTGGATGGCCTTTACTTCTGCAAACTGACTTGATTCACCTTCTCCTTCAGCAGTTTCTGCGACTTGCCGTATAGGACTCCATACAGCAGCCTTCCATCTCCGATGCTTTCCCACCAGACGACAAGACCCATCAGTGAACAGGGCATATTGCTTCTCATTTTCTGGCAGTTTATTATACAGTGGGGCCTCTTCAGCACGTGTCACCTCCTCCTCTGGTGACATTCCAAAATCTTTGCCTTCTGGCCAGTCCATGATTACTTCCAAGATTCCTGGGCGACTGGGGTTTCCTATTCGAGCCCGTTGGCTGATCAGTGCGACCCACTTACTCCATGTAGCATCAGTTGCGTGATGTGTAGAGGGGACCCTCCCTTTGAACATCCAGCCCAGCACCGGCAGTCGAGGTGCCAGGAGGAGCTGTGCTTCAGTACCGATCACTTCTGAAGCAGCTCGAACCCCTTCATATGCTGCCAATATCTCTTTTTCAGTTGGAGTGTAGCGCGCTTCGGACCCTCTGTATCCCCGACTCCAGAACCCTAGGGGCCGACCTCGGGTCTCCCCTGGTGCTTTCTGCCAGAGGCTCCAGGTAGGGCCATTCTCCCCGGCTGCAGTGTAGAGCACGTTTTTTACATCTTGTCCTGCCCGGACTGGCCCAAGGGCTACTGCATGAACTATCTCCTGCTTTATCTGTTCAAAGGCCTGTCGTTGCTCAGGGCCCCATTTGAAATCATTCTTCTTCCGGGTCACTTGATAGAGAGGGCTTACAATCAGACTGTAATTTGGAATATGCATTCTCCAAAAACCCACAACGCCTAAAAAAGCTTGTGTTTCCTTTTTGCTAGTTGGTGGAGACATGGCTGCTATTTTGTTGATCACATCCATTGGGATCTGCCGACGTCCATCTTGCCATTTTATTCCCAAAAACTGAATCTCCTGTGCAGGTCCCTTCACTTTACTTTGTTTTATGGCAAAACCAGCCTTCAGAAGGATTTGGACTATTTTCTTCCCTTTCTCAAAAACATCTTCTGCTGTGTTGCCCCACACGATGATGTCATCAATGTACTGAAGGTGTTCCGGAGCTCCACCCTGTTCCAGTGCAGTATGGATCAGTCCATGGCAAATGGTAGGGCTGTGTTTCCACCCCTGGGGCAGTCGATTCCAGGTGTACTGGACACCCCTCCAAGTGAAAGCAAACTGTGGCCTGCACTCTGCTGCCAACGGGATTGAGAAGAATGCATTAGCGATATCAATTGTGGCATACCACTTGGCTGCCTTTGACTCCAGTTCGTATTGAAGTTCTAACATGTCCGGCACAGCAGCACTCAGTGGCAGAGTGACTTCGTTCAGGCCACGATAGTCCACTGTTAGTCTCCACTCACCATTAGACTTCCGCACTGGCCATATGGGACTGTTAAAGGGTGAACGGGTCTTACTGATCACTCCTTGGCTCTCCAGTCGCCGAATGAGCTCATGGATGGGAATCAGGGAGTCTCGGTTGGTGCGGTATTGCCGCCGGTGCACTGTTGTGGTGGCAATTGGCACCTGTTGTTCTTTGACCTTCAGCAACCCCACAACAGAAGGGTCCTTCGAAAGACCGGGCAAAGTAGACAGCTGTTTAATTTCCTCCGTCTCCAAGGCAGCTATACCGAAAGCCCACCTGTACCCTTTTGGGTCCTTGAAATACCCTCTCCTGAGGTAGTCTATGCCAAGGATGCACGGAGCCTCTGGGCCAGTCACAATGGGGTGCTTTTGCCACTCATTCCCGGTTAGGCTCACTTCAGCCTCCAATACAGTTAGCTCTTGGGATCCCCCTGTCACTCCAGCAATACAAATGGGTTCCGCCCCTACATAGTTTGATGGCATTAGGGTGCACTGTGCACCAGTGTCCACTAGAGCCTTATACTCCTGTGGATCAGATGTGCCAGGCCATCGGATCCACACAGTCCAGTAAACCCGGTTGTCCCTTTCCTCCACCTGGCTGGAGGCAGGGCCCCTCTAATTCCAATTGCAGAATTCGCAACCCACTTCTTGTGAATGGGAATCAGAAGTCTCCCTATTAAGATCACGGATAGAATCAGCGCTTCTACTCCTCTGTCTGGGGAACTGCCTACTGGAAACTGGAGCAGCAACTCTCCTGGAGGTCCCCCCTTGAGTGGTTGTTTTTCCTTGCAACTCACGTACCCGTGCCTCCAGGGTCGAGGTAGGTTTTCCATCCCACTTCTTCATGTCCTCTCCATGGTCACGCAGGTAAAACCATAGGGTGCCCCGTGGTGTGTATCTTCTCTCTTGAGCAGAAGGACGCTTACTCCTAATGGCCGAGATACTGGTCCGTACAGGTAGGGAGTAGGACATATCCTCTTCAAGCTGCTGAACCTTCTGGGACAGTTTCTCCACAGCTGAGATGAGGGAGGAAGAGACATGTGCTTCATAATCCCGGAGTTTATCAATCACATCCTCTACCGTTGGTGCCTCTTCATCTTTCCAGGACATTACTGCCAGGGAGTTTACATGGGATGATGGTGCGCTCCGTACAAACTTCCGCCACATGGGTCGTGTGCACTGCGCTTCATCTGGATCTTTGGATGACTGTTCACTACCCAGGTCACCATAAATCACCTCAAGCACAGCTAATTCTCTCAGGTACTGGATACCTTTCTCCATGGTGGTCCATTTTCCAGGGCGATATATAACATCTTCCTTGAAGGGGTACCTTTCTTTCACAGCGGACAGGAGTCGCCTCCAGAGGCTGAGGCCTTGTGTCCCTTTTCCAATTGCTTTGTCAATGCCCCCGTCCCTAGAAAGGGATCCCAGTTGTTTGGCTTCCTTACCCTCTAATTCCAGGCTACTGGCCCCGTTATCCCAGCATCGGAGCAGCCAGGTGACAACATGCTCACCTACACGACGGCCGAAATCTTTTCGTATATCTCGTAGCTCACTTAAGGATAGGGATCGGGTAGTTTCCGTCTCTTGTACAAGTTCTTCCTCTTCCTTCTCCTCTCTTAGTAACGGCGCTGCTTCTCCATCATCCTTTTCTAAACGAGTTGACTTTCTCTTTGAAGATTTCTTCTTTTGTATAGGGGCAACTGATACTGGCACGGGTTGATTCTCTGATTCAGCTTCAGTGTCCGTCATGGGTGTTTGAGCGGTCACAGTGCCTGTCGTCGGGCTTGGAGCTGCTGCAGTGCCTGTTGTGGGGGTTTGAGGGGCCACAGTGCTTGTCGCTGGGCTTGGAGCTGCTGCAGTGCCTGTTGTGGGGGTTTGAGGGGCCACAGTGCTTGTCGTTGGGCTTGGAGCTACTGCAGCGCCTGTTGGGGGGGTTTGAGGGGCCACAGTGCTTGTCGCTGGGCTTGGAGTAGCCGCAGGGCCTGTCATTTTCCCTTGGTGGTACTGAATACTGTTGAATAGGGCTCGGTAGGCATGGGCCAGGCCCCAGCACATTGCAGTGATTTGTATCTCTCTGGAATTGCTAGGGTGACAGCATACTTCCTCCAAATATTCTACTAATTTTTCAGGATTCTGCACTTGTTCAGGGGTAAAGTCCCAAAACACTGGGGGTGCCCACCGTCTCAGGCATTTGCCCATACTCTCCCACATACCCTGCCACCCATAATTATCGAGCCTTGGAGCAGATCTCTGGATGATATTCTTGAATTGCTTATTAACCTTAGACAAAACCGAAACAATCTGCCATAGGAATATCAACAGATGTATCTTAACTACCCAAGGATGTTCAAGAGACTGAAAAGTTGTTGTAATGAAGAAGGAGACATTACAGAAGATGGTAGCTAAGGTGCCATTCTGTATTTCCTCCATAAAGAACCTCTCAGAAGAGGAGGTATAATTGCTAATTGTCTCCATGAGGTGGTACCCGAAGTACAGTAACGGCTTCCATGCAAAACCCAAATAACCGATAAAACTCAAGGCCAGTGTTTTAATAACAAATCTCCTAGGCAAAACATCTCTAACCACTGCAGAGCACAGCAAACTACAAAACCCAATGCCAATCTTTAACATGTACTTCAAAATCAGCATGGTGTAGGTCTGACTACTAATATCGAGAACAGATGAATCAATGCTGTGACCAGCAACTGTTATTATCTCAAACCCTTCGTGCCCCACGTTGGGCGCCAAAAAGGACTGTTGTGGTTTAGCCCCGGTCAGCAACTAAGCACCACACAGCCGCTCGCTCACTCCCCCACCCTTGTGGGATGGGGGAGAGAATCGGAAGGGCCAAAGTAAGAAAACTCGTGGGTTGAGATAAGAACAGTTTAATAATTAGAATAAAACAGCAATAATACTAATATAATGAAAAGGAAAATAATGAGCGAGAGAGAGATGAAACAGTAGAAGGAGAGGGAAAGGAAAAAAAAAACAAAACCAAAACTGAACAACAAGTGCTGCAACCGCTCACCACCCGCTGACCGACGCTGCCGGTCCCCGAGCCGCGATCGCTGCCCCCCCCCAGCCAATTCCCCCAGTTAATATACTGGGCATGACGTCACATGATATGGAATACCCTCTGGCCAATTCGAATCCGCTCTCCTGGTTGCATCTCCTCCCCTCCCGGCTTCTTGTGCATCTGGCAGAGCATGGGAAGCTAGAAAGTCCTTGACTAGTGTAAACACTACCCAGCAACAACTAAAACACCAGGGTGTTATCAACACTATTTACATACCAAGTCTAAAACACAGCACTATGCTAGCTACAGCGAAGAAAATCAACTATCCCAGCTAAAACCATGACACCCGTTCACCTCTGCAGCTGCAGTAAAGCGGTGCTGCAGCAGGGGGCCGGGCAGCCCTGAGGAGCAATATGATTGCTGAACATGAGCTGGGAAGGCTAAGAAATGGAACTAGGCATGGGCAACCGCGGCTAAGACTGAGGACAAATTTAAGAAGCACACACGCCGCTGTAAAAGCTGTTGCTCAGGTGCACTGTGTGCCCATAGAGGGAGCGTACCTAGGTGGCAGGTACAACGCACAGAGTAAGGCTAACTGGGAAGCAACTGCAATTATCTGTTCTATGCAGGTTCTTGCAAGCAAAAGGTTTAAAAGATGATCATGTTCAGTGGTTCAGAAAGTGACAGCGTAGGTGGGGGAAGCGCTCCCCCGTTAACCAGTGCAGAAACTCCAGGCGAGTTCTCCTGGGCGCCTGCTTTGCTTCTCCCTCACATTTGCCCAGTATTCCACCAGAGCCCACAGGAAAGGCGTTTCAGGTGAGTCTGTAAGTCACTTACCCTGGTGGGCTGGCTCATGAAGTATTGCTGCTCAGCTCAAAGCAGACTTGATCTTCATAGTGAAGTCACCTCTCGTTGATGAGCAAGCTAGCAGTCACGCTTCTCCGAAGCCCAAGATTTTGGCAAGGATCATCCACAGTGCTAAATGCGCCTGTTGCCTGCTCTAGCTGCGCAGGCTTTTGCCTTGCCTGTGCAGTAAAACTGTACACCAGAGATGCCATTTGTTCAAAGCAGGCAGTAAGAAATGATAAACAGATTGTAACTTGTCACGGTAACTTGTTAAGAGAAGCATCAAGATCTTTTATTATTAAAGTAAGGAGAGCATTTTTAAGCAGTTGGTGAAGCTGAAGAAACCCTCTGGTTTTCAGCTGATTTTTGCAGAAAAGTTATATTAAAAAAAAGCTCAAGGTTTTTTTCCATAGGAAAATTAATTGGCTTGTTCTCAGCTTCTTGGAAACTGTGAATTCAGCCACGTTCTTGCTTGTAATGCCTACCTGTTTCACTGCCAGTACCAAATTTTGAACACAAGACACAGTGTAGGAGAGGATGCTGCCTTCATCTGAGCACCTGCCATCCTCCTCCGCTCCCTCCTTTACCAGACGCTTCAAAAAAAACCCCCAGAATCTTCAAAGGCCAAACCAATAAAACCCAGTGCCAAGCTTCTTACATGAGTGTCGGTTTAACATGGTGGCAGGCTGGTGAATAATGCTGAAGCAAGGTAGTTGTTTCCCTACAAGATGACACAGAGCCTTAGCCTCTTCATCCTCCTCTTAAAAAAAAAACCAAACCAAAACCAACATACAGTGAATATTTATGGGCACATTTCAGTATAAAACCTTAAGAGCAGTAAAAAAGAGAGTACGTTATGTGACCATATCCAACATTTTCTGCGAAGATAATTAACAGCTCTAGGACAGCTAATTTACATGTTAATGAAAGTGTTAGCAGGAAAGCCAATTAAAGTGGATTTATACAAGTCAAATAAAATCTGCTTTATTACTCTCCTTGAATAAGAGAAGTATGTAGCCTTTAGCATTATATCTTATGTCTATGGATGTGGCAAGCTGTCCACTAAAGTACGAATCCCTGCAGCTAGCTGGTTTATACTGTCAGTGACAGCATATACTGTTCAATCGCAGCAAATCAAGGGGAAGGAAGAGACAGTCCAGCTGAAAAGGTTACAGCAAAGAATGATGAATCACCTGTCTCAATATATTACCTTCCTCACTGGTGCCCAACACTCCAGCCAACCGTTTTTTCAGAGGCAGGTGCTTGTGACCTGGGTTCTAGTTTTAATGCTCAGGAGAAGCTAAGCAGGGCCAGACT
Organism: Morus bassanus; assembly: GCA_031468815.1. Lineage (NCBI taxonomy): Eukaryota > Metazoa > Chordata > Aves > Suliformes > Sulidae > Morus > Morus bassanus. The sequence continues at coordinate 48,737,932 of CM062569.1, forward strand.
TGCTCTGCATTTGGGAAAGCACTACAGAAAACTCCGACTGCAGGAGGTGCTGATTCTTTCCTTCTCTTTCAGGATTAAGCCAGGCCCCACCACAATGTGAAAAGAGGCTATGTAACCTGAACCCTTGTTAGCTGGTGTCCTCAACTAGGGAGCCCACAGCACGGCTCTGTCCTCAGTTCTGCGGCCCACTCTCACTAGGATGTTATTAATGGAAACCAATGTTCTCAGGGATAGCGATCAGTCTTAAGGGCCATATAACGGCTGGTAGAGAGTGGCTATCCCACGACATTTTTCATGTTGCTGACCCAGCACTTGGAAATCTTAAAATCGTTGACGCCGGCCGTGAAGCCAGGCATGAGTGATTTGCCAGATGCAAGTATAGAAGCATCCCTGTACTTATTTAATGTGAGAGATTTTGGCAAGAGACTAACACCATGCGAGCTTACCCAGGACCCTGTAGTACAGCAACTTCAAGCTGCTACAGCATCCTGGTTGGTCAGCTGCGTTCACGTTTGGGGTGGGTAAGTGGTTCTCCTTGGTATAGCAACTGCCTGATTTAGCTTTTTTAGGTGGGTGATCGCTGAAACAAACAAAAAGAAAGAAAACCAAACCTAAAATACTGTTTAGAATTTCCACTCTGACAAAACATTTTTGTTTTTTCCTTTTTGTCCAGAACTGACATTTTCACCAGATGGAAAATTTCTCCTTCCTAGCTAGCTGCTCTGCCTGGCACCACGGAGCACAAATCACAGTGAAAGCCAGTTTGCGCTACCATAATCATAGCAATTAAAAACTTGATGACTGTTGCTACTAGAAATACCAATACAGTTATACAAGAGTGCTGGACAACAAGTGCAAGAGGACTGACAAACTCCTATTAGCCCTCCCTTCCCGTCTTACTATTTTAGTCTTGGATGCTACAATGCAGAAGAAATACCATCTTCTCAGACAATTCACACATACCTGCTAGCCACATCTGCAGCTGGGTTCCCAGCTAGATGGGATTAAGGGCATAGTTTGAGACCTAAGAATTTACATAAAGGTACTATCCTGAGTTAATGCTACACCAGGGAAGCAGGAAAGCACACATTTCTAATGGGAAACGGACACGAATGCTACGCAACAGACCCTCTGGCCCATTAACCAATGTCTGTACGTGGTTTAGGAAGCACTTTTACAAAATCTAAAAGCACAACCGAAAAACTGTTCAGTCTGGCAAAACTGATGACCAGCTGTGCTCCCTAGCACTATGCCTCTTACAGAAGACATTACATTCTTCCAGCATGAGACAATGACTAAAAAATAATGCAGGTCTTCAACAAAAGTGAACATGATCCAGAGTATTCATGTGGCAGATCATTCACCTTTAATACATTTTGTGGCATATCTAGTACATTTTTAAAAACACATTTCATCACTATATTCAGAAAAAAAACCCCCAAACCCAACAACATCCCCCCCCATATTAGTTTTAGAAGTTACACATATATACATACAGTTACAAAAAGGAGAAAGTTGCCTCTACAGTTCCAGTTACAGTAGCAAAACAGATGCATTTACTGAGATTAATGTGTAATGTAATTGCTCTGAATCCCTGTAAGCCAAAAATCAATACAAGATTTGTCACGCTAAACACACATTCAGTTATTAGCAGTCTTGCCTATTCACAGTGAACTCCATGCACCCTCTACTTTGTGAATACAAAGTGTTCCAATATATTTACACTCTGAAGTTAAAACACAGTGTAAAAACGATAAGCCTCTTTTAGAAGTTACGACAGTTCTGTTACATTTTCTATCTGAAATACTGCCATGCAGTGTTCTTACCTACATCTTGGTTAGGGGGAAAAAAATGCTCTTTTTTCTCTAGTGCAGTGCTGTACATTCTCCGTACTGCTCTTGTGAATTTTACTTTGGAACTCCAGCAGGTCAAGGCTCAACTTCCAGAACTGCATTTTCAGATGTCGTGTCCTCCCGGGCTGGAGTGCTCTCAGGTGGGAACAGCTGAGGTGGCCTCAGGACCTGGCAGGACTGCAGCGGCCACTGGCGCCTGCACCAAGCCCATGCAGAACTGCAAAGCCCATCGACCTCTTTGGCAGCTTTCAGAGCCGTAATTTTAAGGCCAGTGATATTAGATCCATCTCACATAAGGGATGCTAAGAGCTATCTGAAGCCTGTCATCAATACAGACCGTATTTAACAGATGGTCAGCTAGGGCAGTGTCACCTAATCATGGCCTACGTTTGTTTTCAGAGAGGGTTGGGGGTGGAAAGAAAGGAAGGAAAGAGACCACAATTAGACTAGGCTGCTTGTAGCTACATTGTAAACTATTTAAGACTTTAAAAAAGTGGCTGAACACTGCCATTTTTTTCTTCTAAAAATACTTATTTCTCACCAGTACTTCTAAGGTATCCTTAACGTAAACATAAACTCAAGTACAACACTGCTGCTTTTCTCTGTGTCTACACCAACAAATACACTTGGGCTTCAAGAAACCCAAACATCTGGGATTTTTTGCATTTCCAGTGGGACCTTATGATCACCTGAATTTTTTCCTGTTTTACTTTTTCTCTACCTGAGCACCAAACTCTAAGCATCAGCTTTTTTGTCAGGGTCTACATTTGCCTTACTCGGCTTGTGCATTTTCAATGCTGCTCTTTAAATCAGCTAAAGAAAGAGTTTCTAAATGAGTAACATGAGCCAGGGATTTTAATGTACCATCTTCTCAGTATGGCCCAGGAGTAAGGCAAAAAAGCTAAGCCTCTGTTCTATATCTGCCATGTGAAGAAGCACAGAACTGCCCTGAGTCTGACCAGATACACACTGTCCTGAAGAAAGCAATCTCAGAAGTTGCTAAGAGAGACATGTACAAGAAGGTGAACAATTCTTTTGTTTTGTTTTCATTTATACAAACAGAAAACAGATGCCATATTTGCTCACAAGTCTGGATCGTCTATTAAATGAAAAGGCAAATTACAAAAATCCCTGTAATTGGGCCACTAGACCAAAAGGCTACCTTCATTCACTTGGACAAATTTCTTCAGGCTCCGGTCAGACTACTTAACATGGACAGTAAAACAAAGCTTTGAGGCAGCCACATGCTCCTTCCCTTTGACACAACAAATAACCACCTCAGTTAATTTTTTCTGATCCTCTCTATAAGACTTTAGTCCCAGATGTATATTTACCTTAAGGAGACCACCTACCTCCAAGAGCAAGCTTTTTTTTTTGGCTAAAAGAAGAAAAAAAAAAAAAAAGAAAAAAAAATCCTGGGCCCTCTCCATAGTCTGGCTGTGCTGCTCCAGACGGGTATCTGTAGACTAAGTGAAACTTTTCTTCCACTGAATCCCCATCCCCTCCCAGCCAAATTGCTGGAGAATTTACACACATTTTGTCGACAGATCACGGTCACTCTAAGCCAACATACATTTTCTTTTTGCCAAGTTTGTAGGACTTCGGTTTGTATTTGTTTTGAATATATTTTAGAAATAAGTCAGAGAAGTGTTTAAGTTGGAGGTGTACTGAAAATTATTTTAGCAGCAGATACTATTACCATAGCATCTTTGTAGTTCTGCAGATCCCCTAACAAGTGTTAGGAGATGAACTTACTGTGTTACACCAAATGGAGGAAATAAGCAGCCAAGGGTGGCAAAAAACTCAGTCTCCAAGTTCTTGGGCTAAAACATCCTGAATGAACTTCAGCGTACGTTGGTACAGGAAAGCATCCTTCTTCTTTGGCTTACAAACATTTAGATGATTAACATCTACTGGAATAAGGTCTCCAATTCCTAACTCTGGGAGAGGGGGAAAAAAAAAAAAAGATTAAAGAAAAATCTACCGAAGTTTGTAAGATCACCTAGACTGAAAAGCACGTCTTGCATTAGCAATTTCTCTCTCAAAAGCAACTTCTCCTGTCTTCAGTTTAACTGTTTCGTCCTCCTTGTTTTTCAATGTGCTAAAAGCATCAATACACAGTGTAATACTCAGATAGAGCTATACATTGCCACAAAACCCACACTGGTATACCATTAGGTCAGAGTTCTACTATCTTTATTGGGAATACACAAACGTACATTTCTGCATACAGACAACTTTGAAAAATCAAACCTTCATTTACCAGCACCTCACTGACAGCAAAGTCCTGACCGAAGTTGAAGCATTGACATGAACAGGGATACAATTTAATCCAGGGTATCCAGATTCTGATCACCACTAATTGTCCATATTCCTCATAAAATACTTTGATGGGGAGATCAAAAATGGGACTAGAACGAACCTGAAATATGCCACAGATCACTACACATATTTCTGGGGAAATGAAAAAATGTACATTGCTTAACTGTAGAATACAAGTATTCAATGTTCAGCTACTGATTTTGGGGCACACTACAGCATTTATTCTTTCCTGACAGCTATCACTACTAGTGAACTTTCCAGTTAGGATGCTGTGATTGCCACATTCCAGTTTATTATCTATTCACTCAGTCTCCTGCGAAATCCTCCATTTTGCTTGGAACTCTGCATCTTTAACCATGTAAAATTACACTAGAGCAGGATGAAGTTTGCTTTCATGTGCCCAAGCATGCATGTAAGAAACAGTGATTGTACTGCTTGTCAGCCTGGGTTTTGAACAAAATGAGTGGCATACCACTGAACCATCACGTACCCTCTAAAGGCTTTCAGGAGCTCATGTGCTGCATTGTGTCATCTCTAGAAAAGGAGAAATATGCTACAAAATTATAAGTGCACAGTGCTTATTTGTGCACGCTGTTATCCAGCCCTCTTTTTCATTTTATTTTGTAATATCAAAAAAAAAAAATGAATGCCCAGTTTTTCAGTCCTCGCCAATAAAATTGCATCAGCAACATTTTCGCAAACAACTTCTTGAGGAGACATACCGAAAAAATACTGCTACATACTGACTCAGGAAAACAGGGGTGTATAGTACGCCTTTTTCAGAGGAACAAACTGTGTATTTAACCTAGTGGAAAGCCTCATCTAAAGTCCAACAAAGCAATGGCTCCTGTTCAAGGCCTTATGGGTACCTTGGGCAGTGCAGAAGAAGGTTTTGCTCAGGGAAAACTTGAAAACATCAGACTTAAAACGATTCTCTAAGTTGAACACCCATAAACAACGCACGAGAAAGAACTGTCTGGTTTTCCTTTCTCCTACAGAAGGCAAAAAGATGGATGGAACTCTTCAGGAGGCATATGCTATTGCTTGAGTACCTGAGATATGGAAGATAAAGGGTTCTTAACACTGAAAAACAACTTTGTGATTTTTTTCTTTCCATTAGCAGTTCACTGATTTTCTTTCTTATTTTTTAAAGGAGGAAATAAGTGGAATTTGCGAGAGCTTCTGAAACACTATTCAGCCTACCTATACAAGGATAAACAACAGTTACTCATAATTACAAAGGAAAGGACTACAACAGTGTAATATTAGACCAGGGTCTATCCTGCTTTTTTCAATAAGCAAGTGTTCTTCACATTTAGAAAAATCAAAACAAACAATTGCTATTCTAAGATATAAATGTAGCTGCCTCTGATCTTCTCAGCAGGAAGACTGCGGTTTAAACTCAGACAAAAGTTTGAACGAAAAACCCACAACATAACAGTTGTATTTTTCTAGATCTTTCTACCACAGCATTTATAATCCTTCCTCATTATTGATGCTTACATGAACATATACAAAATTAAATAAATTAAATGGCTATTTGACTTACTTGCTGATTCCAGAGGAACGACATGCAGTTTTATCATGCTGCCTATGTGTGTTGGTAAGGTTTCTGCAAAACTCAGCACTGAAAATTTCTTATCTTTGGCAAAAGACAGGAAGTCATCATTCAGCTTTTTAAGGGCAGGAGAATCTGAGAAAGAGGAACATAATTTTTGCAGTGTTATCTTGCACATGAGCATAGCATTTGTCTGGCGAGACTGCATTCCTGAAGAGATGTTTTGGAGAAATTACTCCAGTAAAGAGAGTAGCATTTTGTTTGTAATCCCTTTTTCCAGCTATCATATACAACACTTGTTTATTTCTGCATAGCATGGAATTTGTTTAGAAGATAAGATTCTAAAGTCCAGCACATGTCAAGTTACTACATTGCTAAATAGCCCAAACTACTCTTCTATAAACTTTTTCTGACTCCCTTGTTCCCCCTCACCTCTGCAGTCAAATTAAAGTTACTCAGAATTACTTACAGTAATTCAACACACAACCCAAAACATAAAAAAGGAGTTTGTTGTTTTTATCCAGCTTTTTCTGACAGCCTGATAAAAAAAAAAAGCATCATGAACAGATTAGCATAGATCCCCGCTGTTAAATGGTAGCAAAGTGAGCATACCCTTGCTGAGTTCTTTAACCTCCACAGACGGAAAGAGAAGATATCTGGCATTTATAGAATATTCAGCCAGCTGGGAACCATGGTGAGGTACACTATAAAATATGATTCCCCTGGTGTTGTTTACAATTTTATCCATTTCTGGATTCTTGGAAGCATCCACCAGCATCTTTTTGACTAGAAGACCTGGCAACAGAAACTGAATTAATGCAGGGATTTAAACCACTGTGAAAATAATGATCATGCTATATTATTCATGAAACAACTAACCATATTCTTGCCTCAGTGGATTAGTCCTTACTTTGTCAAATATGTAACATTAAGCTGAAAAAAACCAAACAGACCTGAGGAGGCATTAAAATAAAATGTCAATGAATGGTCCAAATCCAATTTTGGTCTGCTTTAAGTGTTGCTAATGTCATTTACTATATGCCTGATCATGGAGGAAATTTTGCCTCTGGATTTCCATTTGCATGAACTTCAACTCATTGATTTTGTGTTTTTAAATCAACACAGTAAAAACAAACAGCAATAAAAATCCTTTCAAAATGTATATGCACTACTGAATAAAATGCATTAAGAAAGTAGAAATCTATTTTCCATTTTTAGGCCTTTGCAAATTTTTTAGATAAACTATTCCGAGTAATTGCATTTCAGACTGAATTTGATTAACAGCTTATTCTGAAATATAAGAGCAAGTAAACACTTTATATCAAACGGGCAATGTACTTACCACCCATGCTGTGTGATACCCACACCAGAGGCCTGTCTCCAATCCCAGCAGCTCTGAGCTTGTCAAGAAGCTCATTGCTCCTGTAAGCAATAGACTTCCTGCAAAGAAAAAATAAATGCAAGCATGGTGAAGCATGCTAGGTTAAAAGCCAATGTTAAAACAGAATGAATTTTCAGTGCTGCATGCTTATGAAAGTGAATTAGGTACATAAAACATTAATTACTTAACTATTGTTGCTACATTGAAAAATGCCAAAATCTTTTGTAAGGTTGGCTTCACAAGAACGACAGGAATTGAGCTAAATTCAGCTTCTGGATCTTGCTAGAAAGTTTTATTTTCATTTCACTCACCACTCATTTCCTTTAGCTTTAGTTCGACAAATCCCTTTATGGAGTTTTAGATAGTTTCATTTACACATTGTAACAACATTACGTTTTCATTTTATGAAAGCATCATCACTGCATAATGAACTTTATCCCCTGAAACAAGAATATACCTAATGTCTGACAAAAATGTACTTTGCTAAACAACGCTCAAAATGTGGAGCAATGCACAGGAATTTAATAACTAAGTGCATGACCAACCAAAAAATCACAGATAATGTCTGTTATACTTTCCAGACAATAATCTCCAAATGCTTTGTACTGGAATAGTATAAAAGCACAATAATCTCCACTCTATAAATGAAGAGACTGAGCTCTGGAAAGGATAAGTTACATCTTAGAGGTTGAAAATGAATCTGTGGTACAACCAAAACAAAACCCATGCCAATTCCCAATCCAAGTGGGAAAGTACAACACCGTTACTCCTTGCAGTGTAACAAGAATCAAACATAGAAGACCCTTGGATAATGAAAACATCAGGATATTTGGGCAACCACTGTGCAAAGTAATTCACTTCACCTCTATTGGTTCTCAGCATTCTCACTAGAAATCGCTTCTATAACACATATGAAAAGGATACTCAAACGTGTGTTTTCAGCTGAACAATAGGCTTTAGGATAGCTCAGACATAAAAATTCGCTTTTGAGTGAATGAGCCTATACACTTAGAGCAATAATAAGGTTGTGATTCTACTGCTACATCCTTGTTCCTGCTAGTTAAAAATATCTTCAATATCTTTCATTTTTTATTAACCATATCAAATTATAAAATAATCAAATACTATGCTTGGGTGACCATAAATAGCAGGTAATGTAATTTTCCATTTTGTAATGAAAAAGACATTATCTTAAAATAAAGAAATAAATCTAGGTTTATTTCTTTTTCAATTTTTCTTCCACTATACTTACTCCAGATGGACACAGAAAAGTTCTCTTGGAATCACAGAATCATTTAGGTTGGAAAAGACCCTTAAGATCATTGAGTCCAACCGTGAACCTAACACTGCCAAGTCCACCACTAAACCATGTCCCTAAGCACCACATCTATGCATCTTTTAAATACCTCCAGGAATGGTGATCCCACCACTTCCCTGGGCAGCCTGTTCCAGTGCTTGACAACCCTTCTGGTGAAGAAATTTCTCCTAATATCCAATCTAAACCTCCCTCGGTGCAGCTTGCAGCCATTTCCTCCCATCTGATTGCTTGTTACTTGGGAGAAGAGACCAACACCCACCTCACGACAACCTCCTTTCAGGTAGTTGCAGAGAGTGAGAAGGTCTCCCCGCAGCCTCCTCTCCTCCAGACTAAACCACCGCAGCTCCCTCAGCTGCTCCTCATAGGACTTGTGCTCCAGACCCTTCACCAGCTTTGTTGCTCTTCTTTGGATGTGAAACAAGGTACAAGGTCCCTCTGCAAGGTCCAGTCGTCTTTGGACCTTGTAGAGGTAACCACCTACATGTTTTTTACTGTCATTGTTCCACCTAATCTCAAATAGGCATATTAACAGCCATATCTTCCTTATTTTTTCCCTGCTTACACGCTTTCTTTAATGCAATAATTGCATTGATCGTTCATATATCCATAGGGAGGAGGGAATGAACAAGTACCAAGTTCCCAGTCTATTATATACATGATGAATTTTTTTCTCCCCTACACAAAACATAATCAATTTTCAGATTCTTAACCTGTGAGCAGTCATGCACATGCCTTCACTGAAGTACACAAGTTGAATCTACAGTACTAGTTACATGCTTAAGTATCTGCATAAGTGCTTGAAGGACTCAGATTAGGATCTGATTTAAAGATCACTTAACTCAATTATTAAGCCTGAACTCCGTTCAAGCCAAATAACCTTTAAAGACTCAAAGTACTTTTATTTTTCAGAATGAACATGTTTGGTGGTAGAATCATCCTCTGGCCTACCTGGTTCATGGTCAGTAAAAACACAATTCCTCTGACAAGGCAATTATACTCTCTGACCAAACCAGACAGAGTTGCTGTATTTTATCTATCAGACTTATACGAATCTCTTTCCAGGGATTAACACTTCTTGAATAAAATTACATGCTTCATTTTATCATGAGTATAAATTCATAGTACAGTGATTTTTTTTTTTTGCTGTGTTTTTGAAGCATTAATGGGTCATTTTAAGTTTAAGAAATATTTCCCTGAAGATATAAAATTCATGTTTTATTTACATCAACCTATAGCATAACTTAGTGTCTCCCCTAAACATGAAGCAGAACAGACTGTAAGAACTTAGGAAGTTGCCACGAGTAGTTATCTATGAGGCTAAAAAGCTCAAGCATACCATGACTGTACCTAATGTTTTTCCAAACTTGATTTTCAAACGGAACAGGAAAAATTAAATTCACTGTTTCACACTAGGTGACCCCAAGAATCAGCTTTAGAAGTCTCGCTCCTGCCCCCGCTCCAAACTGCAGACACTACATTTGTTACCTGTGAGCCTCAACAGGACATTTTGCTTTCCAGTCACTCAAATGGGTGTCATACTCCACAGATATGATTCTAAGAGCAGGACAGTCTGAAGCCAGCCATGTCTAAATTAAAGAAAAGCAAAACCAAAAGGAGCTTATAATTGAAGTACTTAAACTCTTGCGAGCAATTTATCAGCAATGGAGCAAAGATGTTACTATGAGGACAGTATCAAGCAAGATTTCTGCTCTTCAGTTAACCACCAAATACATCTTACGCATAGACTATTATGCTTTTATTACATGCTGGCGAACCCTAGCCTGTTTCCCAGCCACAAAGTAGGTAAAGGATGGAGATGGATTACTAACTCATGCATTCCCGGCTCCCTCTCCTGGGTGAAACAAGAATTACTAAGATTACCAACAGGACTGATCAGTTTAAGTTTTACAGAGATACTTTGGTGGTTATACCAATGTGACTTGCTTGAAGCAGTAATTACTTATTTATCAACAGTATTTATGTAGAAATCTGCAAAAACTGAGGTACTCAGATACCTTGTAAGAAAGGATACTTACATTAAAACGTAATTTTATATATCTTTTTCTCGGCAATAACATTCCATCAAAAAAAGAAAAAAGCATGAGGAAAGCAGCAATTACCTCCTCTTTCACTAGCAGGAGAATGATGGTGAGAATATTAAATTTAGCAGGGATTTTCCTTTGCAAGAACAATCTGTTCAAAATTTCAGCTTGCTAACAAAAATATAGCAGGAACTTGGAAAGTGCTACTTGTATAACAGATTACAAGTCATTTGATTCAAAATAGACAACTGCAAGACAGTGTAATTCTAGATCCTCTGGACAGCTCTCATTAATGAGAAAACAGCAGCCGCATGTGAAAATGTTATTGTCTTTTTACCTTTGGCCAGCACTGACTATAGTTCTCTTCCCCTTCCAAAGCCTTTTTATCCAAACGCCGGTCAATGTCTTGCTGTCGCCAGGTTTTAAATGCTGCTCCCAAAAGACCATGAACAAAAAGGATGTCTGCTCTGATGGGCTGACTGATACAGAAAAAGGAATTTTTAAGAGATACATGGTACATATTCTTTTAGCAAATTAAATTTACACAGAACTTTTAACCTAAGGGATGCCAAAATGCCATTTTCAACACTATATGCGATTTCTTATCTTATGGACAACATTTCATGACATTTCACGATATTTCAAAGAGGATACTCAGATCAAGACAAAAAACAGGGATCCACCCAGAAGGGAGAGATATAAAAAGGCATGGAAAATACCCACCTCACAAGTTGTATTTTTCTATAATGAAAAATACCATTCTCTCCAGCTACTGTTAATACAGATTGATAGTTCCAGCTTTATAATGAAATTAGATCTTCGCTGTAACCTGACTAACATCAGTGACCCAGGGAATAGTCGCTACTAAGTGACATATCACATCGGAGACTGCTTCAGTCCCAGATACACAATCACTATTAAAAGCAGCTGAAGCTGTAAATTTACTGCATCTTAGGCCAGCATGTGCTACTGCCAACAGAATAATTACCAGGCATTGTATCCCAAGACAGCCAGTGCGAAGGTTAAACGGTTGTAACGCATGCAAAGCAATAATTCAACTCATGGTTTGTGTTTGGATTTTTCCATGCAGTACAATAATACTCCTTTCATGGCTATGGACTGCTCCCATTGCTTCTGCTATTCTCCTGTCTGAGAAGCTAAATTCAGTCCTCTCAACCCACCAAAGAACAGGAGGAGCAGGTGACATGAGTACAGCAGCACTCTAATGTCAACTCTTCCAAAATTTTGTATCTGAACAGCGTAACAAGTAACTCAAAATACAGCATGTACAATATCTCCTTCTGCTTTACCTGCTACGATATTGTGGATGCAAGACATAAACACCATCTGGATACTTTTCTTTCACTGTCTCCCTGTCTAGATTAGCCAAAGCTCTGGATGCATGAGAAGACTGAATGACATGTGGGGATTTCATTACTTCAGCAAGTACAGAAACCCAACCTACATTGAAAAAAATAAAGTGGTGGGTTAACTAAGTAGAAACAACATCCAAAAGAAAAAATTCAGAAACATCATCCTTCAAAGTATACTTGTGAAAACAGATGTTAAAACTTAAGAATGGTAACATCAAAACAAATTATCTCAATCTACTCTCTTTACCATAGGAAAGCCGATGCTAGACAAGTGGAACCTCCAAAGTGCAAAAATCCAGAGTGGTGAGGAAACAATGTATTTTACTACGGTTCAGCTTATGATCTGAAGGAGACCTCCTTCTCAGAAGAAAAAGAAAGTGTATCAGCAGGTCAGTGCAGTTGTCAGAGAGAGAACAGATCTCAAGCCTGTTTTTGCAGGTAAGATGCAAGAAAGGCAAAGAAAAGAAATGTCCCAGAGAGAAAATGAAGCTTAAAGCATAAGAAAGACATAGAAAACAACCCACAGGAATAATGGCAGGTGGAAAAATTGATGCTTGCTGTGAGAGTACAACCATATCTAATTTTAAAATCCAGTGTGTGAAAATCTGTTTAAGGTATTAAAATGTCCTTCCTGTTCTAAAAATAGTATAATATTATACCTAAGAAACATAAGAGAATTAACAAAGGAAACTTTTGAATACATTCCTCAATAAAATTTAAAGTCATAGCTACCTCAAGAAAAAACAGACACTTTATAATACTTTACCCAACATGTAAAATATAGTTTCTTCGACATGGATGGGAATGTTCATGGACTACTGAGAAATGTAGAGGACTATCTTTTATACACACAGGCACATATATTTCTTTAAAATCCTGATAAATCTTGTTGCTGCTAGCAAGAATGGTCTATAAATCACAATTACATTAAAGTCAAGATCATAAATAAAAGCTGGTAAGACTTTGAATAGAGATTTTCAAATGGAGGCTGATTTGAAAAAGAAGAAACAATCTACTTAGTGAGCACTGTTTCAAAATCATGCACAGTACATTGTTATTAGGATAGCCAGTACGTTGCTAATCCAAAATAGTTCACTGTGGAATTCGAAAAAGAATGAATTGATATGTGAGTTTTGTTTAAATGCAAGTACCTTTGAGAACTGTCAAAAAATAATTTTTTTAAGAATTATGTATTTAATTTACATTTCTAAGCAGAATAGATATTGACCACTGTGCAAGCTCTCCTTAAGAAGAACACTATCTACAATCTATTTTCAGTTCTCCAAAAACAATGACAGACTGCAAAGCTAGTCTGCTTAAAATCAGCAAGGTCTCTGGTTTTGCATTTCTCTTAAATGAGCCAAGATGCAGGGTCAAAAATAGTGTTCAGAATCCTTCTGCCCCCAGTCACCCCACCATAGCTACTACACAGTGCATCATTGCTTTTCTTCCTCTTCCTGTGCCAGCAGTTTTTGCAAAGGAAAAGAGCCTTAGAGGTTCTTTCTTCTTACGCATCACCCAGCAGCAAAAGAGAAGTCTTATCAATGCTTGACCAGGAGTACCCAACTGGTCATCTCTGGAATCCGGTTCACTGTCTAAAATTCTGTTTGTACTGAGAGCTCTGCCCCAGGGAGCTGCTGACTATTCTGTTACAATCTCTTCCTCTACACATAGGGTTTTAACAGTCATCATAAGAATGTAAAATGGTGCTAGAGCTCAGATCAAAGGCCTTTGTAGTCCAGCTGTCTTTCTCCAGAAGTGAGCAGTAATGGAAGTTGCGGAACAATAAAAGAATAGAGCAATAAAAGGGCAAGTATATAGTGCTGATTCTCCACTACACCCTCTCAGTTTTCTGCAATCAACTTAGCTTCTGTGTGTAGAGCTTTATGGATTTTTCTTTCCATGAACTTGCCTAATCACTTTTTGAAGTTTTATAAGTCTTCAACAATCACAAAGTTTTGTGGCAAGTTTTAGGTTGGTCATGCACTGTATGGAAAAAACATATACTTATTTGTTCTGCCTCTTGATAATTTAATGTACAAGGATCTTTGGTCTTGCATTATGAGAAACTGCAGATGCCCATTCCCTCTTTGCCTTCTCTACACCAGTGAGGGTTTTATAAATCTCCATCATATTCTCCTTCAGTTGCTTTTTTCATAGTAAGTGTCTTAGCCTAGTTTCTTGTTCTTTCTACCACAGCCATTCCAAATTTTTAATCACCCTCATGGTCTTTCCCTGCGCCTTTGCTACTGCTTTTTTGCAACAGGGAGATTAAAAATGCACGCTGTGTTTAAGAGGCAGACACGAGCTCGGAAGTATACAAGGGCATATTGATATTTTCTATTTTTCTTTTGATTTCTTTCCTAATAAAACACTGGAAACTAGAAGGAATAATTTCATTGTGATATTTAGGGCATATGAAAAAAGGGGCATCAGAGCAAAGCTTAGCAGAAGTTACTAGCCTAACATGAAACAAGGGAGGGTGGGAAGGCATGTTTCACTTCATTCCAAAAGGTAAGGACTGCAAGCTTGTCTGTTCCTTTACAAGACTAAAACACAGTCAATTAAAAAAAAAATTAATCTACAGGATATATGATCTGCAAGAGTAGGAAACTCAAAAGATTTTTGCCAGTAATGTGAACTGAACATCAACCAAGTCCAAATTTTCACCATCCATCAGACTTAGAGCACCTCTGTAGCACTGACACATATTGGTGAGAGAGCATACAGGAGTTTTTAATCAACACCATCTAAACCATCTATATTTTTTGTATTAAAAAACCCCAACACCACCACCACCTTTCCACCCCCTCAAATATAAAACCCACCACTGCCATGGTCTGTTGCATTTTCCAAAAGCACTGAATCCTCTGAAAATTTTAGAATAGAAATCTGACATTCAGACCGCTTGCATTTGCTTTCCTTTTACCTGCACGTACTATGGATGAATGAAGACGTTCGTCCAAAGCCATATTTCCAATAATGCGAATTATGTTCCTTTGTATTTTTGCTGAATCTTTACGTAGCTGGTATATCCTCTGTAGTAGCTGAAGGCCTCCTTTAGCTTCAATTTTATCACAGTGAGAAGAAACCTACAATTATACAGTAAACACAATGACAATAAGTAGATGTTCTGCAAAAGGTTCTTTGAGATGCTGTTAATTCACAAATTAGTGAAGTTTAAGGAGCTGATAATAATGCAGAGCCCTTATTCGATAGAAATTCTTATTGATCTAGAATTTATTATGCCATAGTTGAAGAGGAAGTAAATATTTAATATGCTAAATGCATGATTTCTATGGATTGACAACCTGAAAGATGCTAAGTACCATCACTGTACTCTCCTCTGCATCTGAGGGAGATGAGATTGCTCTTCATTTGGCGTGATCAAATTTCAACTGAAGTTCAAGAGTTTGAACAGGACAATTGTCTGCATTTGTTAAAGCACTACCTCAACCAGAGCTACTTGTCTTTCTCTTCATCACATAACTTCAATCATTATAATCCCTCCTCTTTGAAATGCAAAGGTATTTCTACAATCCAAATAGTACTGCTATCATTATTGATCTTAAAGACAACACAGATTCTAGTCCAAGTAGATGAATATGCACTAATTAGTTGTAGTGTCAACTACTGATATTGGCCAAACGCTTATGACTTGAACATGTTGTCTACAGTACCTAAAAATGTGTGGTAGTTATGAAACTGATGATGTCCTCAAGTCTGTGGCTTTCAACAAAGACAGATACACATTCGGAATGAGTACAGTCATAACTTTTTTAAACTGAAAATCAGGAATACAAGAATTCTGACTTACTCTAGAATTTGTTATGTATATGAAAGACGTGAAACGCATACTGGCAAACTGCACTTTATCCATCCCTACTACCAATAACAATGTGGTATTCTCAACGCTGTTTCTCAGTGTTCTAGGCTCCTGAAAAATTAAGTGCACACTGAGGAGTGCAGCAACAGGAATCAAGAAGAATCATTGTTACACAAAATCTTCCATACTCTTCATCTGTGTCTGCAAAGAACAGACTGGTTCTGGAAATGCACTGTATCAGCTGCATGCTGTGCAATATTCTGCCCAAAGGCAGTGACCCTTTGTGCTGGCTTTGGCTGGTATAGAGTTAATTTTCTTCATAGTAGCTAGTATGGAGGTTATGTTTTGGATTCATGCTGGAAACAGTGTCCATAATACAGAGATGTTTTTGTTATTGCTGAGCAGTGCTTACACAGAGTCAAGGCCTTTTCTACTCACCCCACCCCACCAGCGAGTGGGCTGGGGGTGCATAAGAAGCTGGGCAGAGACACAGCTGGGACAGCTGACCCCAGCTGACCAAAGGGATATTCCACACCATATGACATCATGCTCAGCATATACAGCTGGGGGAAGAATAAGGAAGGGGGGGACATTCGGAGTGATGGTGTTCTGTCTTCCCAAGCTACCGTTACATGTGATGGAGCCCTGCTTTCCTGGAGATGGCCAAACACCTGCCTGCCAATGCGAAGGAGCAAATGAATTCCTTGTTTTGCTTTGCTTGCGTGCGCGGCTTTTGCTTTACCTATTAAACTGTCTTTATCTCAACCCATGAGTTTTCTCACTTTTACTCTTCCAATTCTCTCCCCCATCCTACGAGGGGGGAAGTGAGCAAGCAGCTGGTGCTTAGTTGCCAGCTGGTGTTAAACCATGACACCCTTAAAGGAGGGACCTTTGTGAATAGCCAAGGTTTGCATTCTGTTCTGGCTTCTGATTGGAGTGAATTCACGAGGCTACTTTGCTTTCTGGAAACCTGGCACTAGAGTTAGATTAAGAGCCATAAGAAGAGTCCGCTTGTAAGCTTTCTGAACTGATGTACACCAACTCACACAAATCCACATACACTTTGCACTGAGAATTTCACATCATCAGTATCTTGCTTACTGAGAAGCTGCAGAGTGGAAACACTGTTTCCTCATGATATCTCTTCCCAATGCCTTTGAGTGCCAGCGGGAGGTAGCCCCACACGGAAGAGACTTGTTAAAGCCATCTAGACTTCAGGAATTCTCTGCTGCTTTTCTGTGCCAGAGCTGCCCTTTTACTTCTTGGAAGGTATATACAGGTATGCTACAGGGGAACTTATTTGCTGCCTTCCAATTCACAACAGTCTCAGTTGTCTGAACATCCTTACAGAAGGGGTGAGGTGTAGGAGACAAGGAAATGGCAACTCCTTGCCAATATATGACATCATTGGAAAGGAATGTTTATAAATGTAGCTTTTCAGTTATAGTTTAAAGGACAAGTTACCTTAGAATGCTGTACTAAAGCTTGCAAGCAAAAGAGTTCCACTGTCTCTGAGGGGATTTTACTCAATGTCTCACAATATGGAAGTCCATTTCCTCCAAAACACCATAAGCCTCCCTGAAATGAGAATCAGTAAAAATTATACCACATTCCAAATGGCTACATAAAATAAGCATTTCTAAACTCAAATGTTAAGTGTGTAATGATCTATAGAAATTGCTATAAAGAGTGCACAGCATGCATGCATTTTTTCAAAATGTACAAATTACACAAGAGTACACCATAAAAATATCTACTATTTTTAACTGAAAATATTAAATAGATTTTCAGTCAGTAGTCTCCATAGTCTATTAACTTCAAAACATAAAATAAGGGGGAAAATGTAGGTTTTTCATTTTGTTAAAGAATGTCTTCTTTTAAGATCATTTACTTAAGCATAAAAAAGCAAGAATCAGACTGCATCTGGACTTCCATAGTTGCAAAAATGAGAAGGAAAAAAGGTCTTCACACGTAGCATAGTCTCTGAAGACCAGTCTCTCTCAATCATGCAGTAGGAAGACCAGCATAACCTCAATAAAGAACAGTTTTTTAGAACAGCATGATTATCAAAATGCCTCCATGTGTGGTGTCTTACCAAAGCTCCCTTTGTAGCAAGAGCTCTGGCTGTGAAAACAATAAAGGAGTCGTAGTGTAAAAATAGTACGCATAATTGCGTCATTGGAAATAAAGAGTTATTGCACTCTGAAATCTCTAAATAAAGCCTGTCAGGCATCATTATTAAAATATGACAGTCAATTATTGTCTCTTACAAACAATAAAAATCACCAATTAAAAAAGTCACAACTTTTCAATAAAAAAATAAAATGCACGAGATAGTGGATGACACTGGCATTACAATTATCATTTTTAAGCAATAACTGCACTTCAAATGATGTTCCTAAAGCTACTTAGGAAGTTGTTGGACAGAGTTGAAGAATTCCTAGTTTCCAAGTCCAAACAGACCTCTAGACTATTCCAATTCTGGTTTTGGCAACAGTGACCTGTTACAGGGAGGCATTTCCATGTGATATAGAGCACCTTAAGTAGTAAACTCTGTTACCAACTTATCAGTTCACTAGTAAGACTTAACAGAGGTTTAATCATCTCAGCAGTGAAAGAACACTCAAACAATGGTAGGATGAAATGTGAAAAAATCATTTTATGAGCACTGCAAGGGGAAGGAACTGTTCTGGACAAAATGTTGAAATATCTGCTTTATGGGAAGGCTTGTATGTAAAGATACAATCTTTCACTAGACCAACTAGTATAGCTGGGAAAAATAAACAAGCTTTCAAGCAGACAGACTGTATGTAGAAGAGATTTTACTTATGTTGTATGGTCACAAAGTTTCTGTATTTCTCTTCCTCTTATAATGCTCAAAAATATGGAAATAGGTTTGTATCTTTGATCTCTGCAGGAAAGAAGAAGCCAAATAGTTCTATTCTGCAGGTGGGAACTCACCCTTTGTGCAGCGAGAGTCTGACTACTTTCACGTAAAGCAAGAGATGTGAAGTACTGGACACAGGGATCAAGACCAGTCTGAGGTAAAGATACTAACAACAAGCGAAGTTCATCTTCTATGGGATAATCCTGTGAGAAGTAAGCACAAATAGCTTTTAGTTCTCTTCAAAGCATGAAGCAAAACACAGAGAAAAGGAAGATCTGAAATAATGGAATCAGCCGCATTAATAAGGCCATAAAATATGAATCCTCGACTTGAGTGCTCTGCAACTTTGGTTTAATAGTTACACCTGTAAAGACTTTGGAAACTGATAATTCTCAAACCACCAACCAAGTGATGAAAGATAAGCTTTAAACTTCATACTTTGGTGGCCTTCTTCTAATAGGTCCAGAAGGGCAAAAGAAAGAACAGTTCCTCTTGGCACAGGAAGCTTAAAAGTTCACCCTTAACTACATACTAATTTTGGTGCTGCTCCGTTAAAATGAATGTATAAATTACTAGTAAAAAATACAGACAAAATTTCTTTTAATCTTTTCTCTTCAAAGCAGTCATATAGATGATTGTTTAATAATCCAGGGTAGATGACAGGAAAACAGATTCAACAAAGTAATTTTATTTGCCCATGGTCACAGAACTTGCAGTTACTCTAATCCTTGCTACAGAGATGGAGACAGATCTGATGTGCAGAGCAACACTTGGTGCCACAATGATTTGCCTCAACTTCCTAAGCAGCAGATTGGGAACTCTTAGCTTCAATCACCTCACAATCACACTGCTGTAAAAATATATACAGAACCATATACTAGTATAGCCTACTACTTCAGGGCTGACAGGTACAGATCCACTATCATGTGATGTTACAGAGATAAGAAAGCAAAGACTGAGAACATCACTACCCATCAAAGCTGGTTTTCAGTTTTGTTGGTTAAGATGTACAGGTATTCTCTGACAGGGACCTTTGCCAGCATTCACTCTATCAGCATTACAAAAGAACTCTTATATTACGCTTTGGGTGCCAATTCTGTTTATTGAAAAAGCTGATATGATGACATGATTGATCAAACCATCATATATATATATACACACACTTACTCATTCACATAAACCCAAAACAAGGTCAGATCTATCCAATACGGATTTGTTGGCACCCAAAAGCTGGCAATAAAGAGGTGAGCCTACAGCAGGCCTAGGCATAAAGAAGACAAGGCTGGTAGAGCTTACTGTAAGTAAAGAGGATGGGGAAGAGCCACATATCCACCTCAGAACCTCTGGAGGCATTTGGGAATTTAAGACAGATTACTTAAAGCTGTTCCAGATGTTACATATTTGCTTATCTAATTAAATCTCAGTTACTGTATTGAGGTACAATGCATTTCAGCAGCTAAAATAATTGAATTTTCTGTTGGAATACTCTTCAATTAAATCTAATAAGTACTGTGATAACTGAAGTTAAATAAAACTTGGTTAATAGTAATAACACTAAAGCTCATCTCCAAACACTTTCTATAACATCTAAATTCACACATAAGTAGATTAAGATGTCAAAACGAGAAGACAGCAGAATTTTTGGTGAAAGACAGTGAGTATGTCTACATTAGTGATTCAGCGTGTTGGAGGAATTTTTCCAGGCAGCAAATCTGCATTGCGTCTGCACTTGGGAGTCACATGGTGCACTCAAAATGATTCTCCTGCTTATATAATTAAGGTTAAAGCTGCGTACCAGAACACTATCTAGAGCACCACACTAGCAGTGAGGATGAAAAGGCCTCCAAGAGTGCTTTCTATGCATAGGATTCTGTCAGTATCAACAAGGCAATCCAGGATGACTTAATATAAGACTGCTTTGCATTGCCTATTAGGTACAGACAGGCAGCGTGTGCATCAGGCTGGTAACTGGCTCAAACTTCACTGCTAGTAAATGTGTAATGTGGTCATACAGTCCAAGAAAAATAATTGATCAAGCCCCCATCCTTACTTCTTTCCATCATGCCGTTCACTAATGCAGATATACCCCAGGGGTATATCACTATATTATAGTTTTGTATTTTGGTCTTAATTTTTCTACTTGTTAGTTACTTTAGAAGAACTCTGCTTTAATATGGTTACCAACAAAAAAAGTACTAAAAACAAACAAGCAAGCAAAAGTCATCTAATTCCTACTTTTCATTTACTTACATTCTTTATTTTTGGCAATGGTGGTGGAGGCAGGAAAAAGCGAAGGTCGATATCTTTGGATCGAGCCAAACCTATAGCAGTCCTTTGATCACAGGTTTGGGCAACTGTACCGTACTGATAATCTGTAGTACAAGAACTTTGGCATTAGGGTTAAAACTAACTTTAAATATTTCATTTGGTTTTAAATGTAGTTTCTGATCTACTTTGTTAATATACTTGAAAACAGAATCACCTCTCTGCAGTCTACAAATATAAGCTCTGATTTTGTAATCACAAAGTTCAAAAGACAAATCTTGCAGTTGTTAGGCCAGCATTATACTGAAGTGAAGACACCTGGGCACTACTTGTTCATTATTGCCACTGTGAAAGGAGTACAAGGACTACAAACCCAAGCTTAATCCCCTGGGCTTGAGTTAAAATTGGAAAGGCATATGCATATTTTTTTTTTGCATACAGTATTAAAAACCAGAACCTTAAATCCAAATGCTGCCAAGACACAGACACCTAATTTTAAATGATACAAAAGCTATGTTTCAATAAAATTGTTAAAGTCACGAAATCAGGTGACCTCAGAAAAGGCGGGATAGCACCAAAGTACAGTTTTAAGTAGCCCTTCTTTACTGAAGATACAAGACAGCTTTCAGTTAATGTACTGAAGGGAAACCAGACAAACAGTAGCTACTGCTCCTTTCCAAACCCTACCTCTTTTATAGCTGGAGAAACTGAAAATTACTCGCTAAGAGGCAAACCGAAGGAAAAGAAAATATAAAGCGGATCAATACTTATTCTATAAAGCTTAGTTTCTATCCTTATTACTGTTCTTCAGTTCCACAACAGAACTAACAAGCCATCTAAAATACACTTTTCACAAAGAGTCATAGATTGACCATCTTTTTTCTTTGGTGCAGGTCACTTACAGCTGCAAAGTGAAGTCACTGAAGAAGTGCTTTGGACAAGCAGAATACTGTATTTACAATAACAGGTATGCTGAACAATTTGGTCCTAGCTGTGAAAAGTTAGCACATGTTTTCACTTTTCCTTGGACTCCGTTTTGGAATATCAGGTTTAAAAAAAAAAAAACGTTTCCCCTCATGAGGTAGTTGGCAAGAATAATTAGTGTTTGTGAAACATCCAAATACTACAGCAGTGAGCACTACAGAGAAAAGGAGATAACAAAAAGCAACTAGGTCGCCAAGTACTGGCCATCTTGTGCACTGAGATCACCTGCTAACAGTATTCTCCTACGAACACAAGACGGTTATACTAAATTAGTACACACAGCTTCAGTTTTGATACAGCCTAGCTTTCAGCTTTTCAGTTTTCAAACACAGCATTTTGATGTAAACTGCTTGGGGTAATTAACTAGAATTATATAGAGGCAATCTTAAACAAGATAAATCCCATGGCGTGGAATTGCACTGGAAGAGTGAAAGGTCCTCAGCTGACTGGATTACCAGAATAATGAGAGTCAAGATTAGAGTGTCACCTAGTTTATATGGACTAGTGATGGAGGGGGGAGGAGGACACACCTGTACTCCCCCTCCCTCTTTACTTGGGGTTTCAAGGATATTCAGGGAGGACTTATTACTACCAAATAATAATAACCAGGATGGAAAATGTCTTACGAATAATGCTTGCACATACAAGTCCTCTGCCTCTAGTTTGTCATTACTACCTATTAGGTCCTAACCAATTTTTATTAACTGAACCATGGTCTTTAACCCACTCCCCTACAGAGCCCTATAAAAATCACTGCCAGAACTAGTGACCTTGTTAGCAGTTCCAACAGAAAAGCTAGGGAACTATGAACATGAACTGTTCTCCCATACCACGGCAGTGGCTGCGATTCTCTGGTGGGGAAACAGAGAGAGGCCTGCACTGCAGATACACACTCTGTATCAGAGTATTAGAAAAGAAGAATTCCTTGAAATGAAAATAACCCCCCACATTTTAGACCAAATGGCAGACTGCGTTTAAACTCCTTGCAGCTACTAGCCTTTTTTCATGTTGGTAGCAGACTTGCAATAGCTAACTGAGACTTTGTCACATTTCTGGGATGAATTAGGCTACATCAGCATACATTACCATGCCAGTGACTGTTGTTCGCCAGATCTTGTACAGCCTGCAATCGGACCTCTTTGTCTTCTGACTGACATCTCTTTAAGAGGAGCCATAAGGCACATTCATGATCTTCTCCATCAAAGGTACTGAATTGTTCTTTTACCAGGAAAAAAATAAAAGCCAAGTTATTATTAATGACATTTTAACAGTCATGCTTCTATTTGTTGAGTAAAAAAAAAATCTGTCTCTTTTAATATTTGAATATTAGTCACTAACAGTAATTTAGAGTGTAGTGTTTTAATATTGAATTAGTACAATAAACAGTGACAGAACGGCATTAGTAAAATGCTGATCCCTAAATTAATAGTATGGTTTTGATTCATTTTAGTGGCACCAGGTTGATATTTCATATGTTACATATATGCACCCTGGCTGGCACTTACCAACCAGAATTCCCAGGTTCCAGCAGGAGCTGGAAATAATTTGCAACTCTTGAGGCTCTGACCTTGAACAATTCATAGCACCACAGTGGAGGTACATATTGTTACAACCATTTAACAGATAGTTAAATGAGAACAGATAGCATGCCTCAGGAGCACAGTTTCTTATATGAATTGAAATTCTTATTTTAAATTACTCTAAAAAGCAGGGACACACTCTTACAAAAAGACCATGCTGCCTTCAGTTAATATTAGCAATTCAGAAGAAAGCATAACACACTTTTCTAAAATGAAATTTTGAGAGTATTTCATCCCCCAAACACTTTTTGTACACAAAACTGTTATCAGATATTACCCTGGTACCTTAAACTTCAAATCTCTTCTGAAACAATAAAAAAAAAAATCTCAAATTTCTTCCTAACCATCACTTTCATTTACTTTAAGAAAAGGAAGGGTTTTAATACATCAAAAAGATACTAATGTACTATAGTAATACAGAAAATTATAGTAATATTACCACCATTTCAAACACAAAAGAACACATTAAGCTTGTAAGAAAAATTATTTTACTTTCTAAAAGGCTTATGCTTTACTATTCAAAAATAATAAACATAGATAAAGCCATGCTTTCAATGCCTACCATTAAAAGGTCTCCGGAAAATTTTAGCTTCTGTTTCTAGAATTTTCCTCACAGCTTTATGGATTTCTTTTCTGGCTTGGTATGTGATCCCTGTGAGAGTATTTGTAGATTACTGGAAGTCTGAAAGACAGTTCTATTACATTATTTTTTTTTGTGTGTGTACGTATGTACATACACAAAGACATACACGAGCTCTTGCACCTGGGAAAACATAATCTGGGAGTGCAGCACAGGCTGGGATCTACCCAGCTGGGTAGCAGCTCTGCGGAAAGGGACCTGGGGGTCCTGGTGGACAACAAGCTCAGTACAAGTGAACAGTGTGCTGCTGTGGCAAAGAAAGCCAACAGGATGCTAGGTTGCATCAACAAGGGCATCACCAGCAGAGATAAGAGTCATTATCCCACTCTACTCGGCACTTGTCAGGCCACACCTGGAATACTGTGTTCAGTTTCGGTCCCCGCTATGCAAAAAAGATGTGGGCAGGCTGGAGAGGGTCCAGAGAAGGGCCACAAAGATGACCAAAGGACTGGGAAGCCTGCCATATGAACAACGGCTGAGAGAACTGGATTCGTTCAGCCTTGAGAAAAGAAGGCTTAGGGGAGACCTCATCACCATGTTCCAGTATTTAACGGGTGGCTACAAAGAAGATGAAGACTCCCTTTTTACAAGGAGTCACATGGAAAAGATGAGGGGTAATGGGCACAAGTCACTCCTGGGGAGATTCCAACTGGACACAAGAGGAAAAATGTTCACAATGAGAACAATCAGCCATTAGAATAATCTCCCCAGGGAGGTGGTGGATTCCCCAACATTGGACACTTTTAAGATTCAGCTGGATGTTGCTGGGCCGTCTTGTCTAGACCATGCTTTTGCCAAGAAAGGTTGGACCAGATGATCCTTGAGTATTATATCTATAATTAATATAATATATAATATAAATATATATTATTTTATATTTTATAGTACATAAATATGAATACAATCCTGGTATTCTATAATACATACATGAAATACACACATACATACATATATGGACATATATATACAAAATTATCTCATAAATAGAGAACTGTATGCATGGAACTATCTTAAAAAACAGCCACCACCTTAAAATAAATGTGATGACATTGTGAAGAGTATTATTTTCGTAACACATCTCAGGAAATACATCTTTCCTTATACAAGGGTGACTTCCAGAAACATTCTGTTCTCATAAAATTCTGTTTTTAGAATCCAAACAATTACGCATCTTACCTTGATATTCACTTCGATTTAGAGAAGTTGTACGTATGTATACGTAGGATTTAAGTTTTTCTTGATGTATAGCTTGAGTATCAATTTGCAGTAACTTCTTTAAGGACAGGACTTCATATGTAATGAATACAAAACCTCTTTAAATAAAAGAAAACTGCATATGAATATTAATTTAAACAATGATGGCAAAAATATGTTAACAATCATTTTGGTATCAATCATCCAGATTTTACCAAATATATAATAGTCTGCAGATTATTTTAATTTAGCAAAGTAGAGACTCTAAAATACTTAAAATAAATAATAACTATCAGAAAATATGCCTCAAAACTATATTCTATCATGTCTAAAGGTCACTAATATTGTCACATTTTTTGAAAGACATATGAATAAAAATTTTAACTGTACACATAAGTTACATATATGCTTGTCAGTTACAACTTACCCTAGTATAAGTGATCCAGTTACCTTTGCAATTTTTCCTTAAAAAAAATGAGAAATTCATGTCAAAGTTACGCGCATCATCTCAACTGTATATAAGCACAGTTAGCATTTGATTACCAGGCAGTAAGAATTTCAGCCATTAAGAGTAAGCTTTTTTAAAATTTTTCTATTGCTCTCTGGCTTTCAGGAAATCATTACCCATATTTACAAACAGAGAAAACATTACTTGATCAGAATTTCCTGCTCCCCTAGGCAAGATGATAAAACACGTATCCTGCCAGTGCTATTTAGTTTGAATATTGCTACCTATCTATTACATTCATTGCTCAGCTGCAGGAATCAACAGTAAATTTTCTCTGCCTGTGTCACTAGCACTCATTTGGAACTCCAGATTATTTTAAGGCGCTAACTTTTTCTTGCATGGTGTGGATATTTCTTCAATGTATATGAATGCATACAGGAGTATGTAAGTGCTTTGAAAAGTCCTGCAGAG
Organism: Morus bassanus; assembly: GCA_031468815.1. Classification (NCBI taxonomy): domain Eukaryota; kingdom Metazoa; phylum Chordata; class Aves; order Suliformes; family Sulidae; genus Morus; species Morus bassanus. The sequence goes on from CM062569.1 coordinate 48,764,074, forward strand.
ACCCCCTAAGAAAAAATATTTTAAAAATAATTCTGTCTAATCTAATTTATAAAGCAAATAGCTGAATAAACACATGCCACTTGCAACAATTTCCCTTTTGAGTCTAAAGACTCCTGTCAGATTTGAGCTATTTTTTCTGGATGTAAGGATCTCAATACAGAGAAACTCTATTATTACCAGGAGCAGCAAACCCAATGGAACACATCTCACCTATCATGAATAATTTCTTTTCCTCAGCATGAACTGGGAGATTTGCCCCACAACCACCGCCACCAGGTTCTGTCTTTGCGAGACCATAAGAATTTTGGCATGCAGACAAGAGGCAGCTAGATGTTGAAGAAAGAACTGGTAGAGAAGGTTGAAAAGGCAAAAAAATTCAATGCTTCCTGTAGAGCAGAGATGGAAATATCCTATCTTTCAATGCTCAAAACCAAACTTTGGAATCGTAAGAATTGTCATTCTATACAGAAGGCATCAAGGAAAGCAGAGACTAAGCACAGAAGACTGCAGAACTAATACCAGTAAACAAGAAGGAAGAATCAATTGAAACAAACTTTATTCAAACTTTGTAGATGTAATTGTTTCATGGCTCTAAAGGTTAAAAAAAAATCAGATACAAAATGGAGTTCAAGATAGTTTAATGAGATTGCATCTGGGGGGACCCTCATCTCATGTTCTAACCCCAGATAATCTGCTGGTGTCATTTTACATGTCACTATCCAAAGCAAGGTCAGAAGCAGACATCCATTTTAGGCAAATAAAAGCTTTTGGTCACAAAGTATTCAGGCATTTTGATCTTTTGTATCATCTAATTATGCATGGTGTCATACCAACACAGATCTTTCCTTTTTATTAACACCTCAAATCAATGCATATAGAACTGTACTTACTGATATCATTCCATGGTAGGTGTGTTTTTGTGGCTGGACCAGAAGTTCCTATTTGTCTATAGCAAAATATACAGTAAGCGGCCACTGACATCCTGTATATTTAAAAAAAAAAAGTAATGACTGATTTGAGAATTACAGCAGAAAACCTGTAGCAGTTTTCTTTCCTGTCTTTTTACAGCAAAGGTCATGATAGCAAGGGTCATCATTTACAGCAAAGGTCACAATAAACCATATTTCTGTCATTTTACTCCATATAAAATGCTCTAATTAAAGAAGTCTATAAATCCTCAATTTAATAGGCTGCATTTCAATTGCGAGAAAATTTTAAAGCAGTTTTTCATACAATTATGTGTTACTGTTGACTTTAGTGAGTATGTATCTCCAATTAACTTTTGTGCTTGTAAGTCTCCTTTCCTACTTCTTAGTAGCACTCCCTTAAATACCAGATACAGTCATATCTCCATCACAACATTACTCAATATGACATGGGCTTTAATACAACTCAGTAACCGCCTGCTTTTAGAGCTCATAATTGATTGTGTTAGCAAGTAAGTATTTTATTTTCACTAACAAGGCTCCAAGAACTACTACGTATTTTTGCTTTTAAAGGGCAAATCAGACTAATACTTCAAGAACATAAATACTCCACAGTTCATAAAAATAAGTATTGGTTCTCAAATGCTCTGACTCTACAGGCTTGTGACGCTCATAGGGCATGCCTACAGGTAAAACATAGAAGATGCATCTCATTCTAGAAAAATTCTTACACATGCAGAAGAATGAAAACCTAGTCATACCGATGAAGAAGAGGAGAACCTTTCTAAAATGAAGACCTTAGCAATTCAACACTACGAAGACACAGAATACTGACAGACTAGCTGCACTGCATTCACTGGATGCTGAAATCAAACTAAGCAACATAGAAATTTTTTTTCCAAATGTCACAAACAAATGCACACAACATATTTTAGAACTACCAAACTTCTGAATGTAGAAGCAACCCAATGCAAGCATGAATCTTCTAGACAGTAACATGGCCTCCATGAAGGTAGTACCCAAGTGCTTCAGAAATATGAAAGGATTAATTCTTCTGACCTATCTACGAATCTTCCCCATTTTACAGGTAGGAAAATGAGTTAAGATAAGCATGCTGCAGCTTCCTTACACATTCTAGATACTACCTTGCATCTTTGAACAAGTGGGACTATTCAGGAGGGACTGTAAAGGAGCCATGCTCTTTAGCCCACTGATCAAGGCTGCATCTTAACCGCTGTACAATGAGTTCAAAGAAAGTATACTTATATTAGTCAAGCACTGAAAACCAAGGCTATTTAGGCCAGGCAAAAGCACCAATTCCTGTTCCTACCACTGACATATATTTACCATTTTATGTATTAGCAAATGTTACTGCCTTTACATTTGATTTATATAAGAAAAACTTACGTAAAGTTAGGAAAATATAGAAATTGGCTTTGACAACCCAATCAAATTCTGTACATTACTTCTACTGAAGACTTAATCTCAAGTCTTAATAGATAGAACATGTGGTATTTTTAGTGCAAGAATTATACCAAAATCCACAAAGAATATTAAACTTCTATAATAATCACAAAACACACAAAAATCTGTTGCTGCACACACTGCAGAAGTAACATGACATTCATACTTTATGACAGGTGAAATTATAGTGTCTGCATTGATACACTTATGCTGACTGAAATACTGAATTAAGTTAATCTGTTTAAACAGATTTAAAACCACACCACTATCTATCATCCATTTAAGAAATCATTATGTTGGAAACATATGCTCCTTAAAAAATGTCAAATTCAGTCTGTACCACCACAGTGACAACTAATTGAAAATGATAAGGTGTCGCGTGTGTAAATCTTGATCAGTAAATCTGATCTTGAAACATGGGAGCCCTTGATATTCTCCTTGAATTTCAGGTAATCTCTACAGACCAAAAAAAGAGCTTATATCGCTTTTACTTTCTCTAAACAAAGGGACTTTTTTGTTTCCTTCCATTAACATGTCTTCCCTCTCTTTGTGTTTCCCCAAAAGTTTAAATTTTTCCCTGTTCTCTTGCTCGTGTTTGGGAGATTTTGGAAAAATATCAGCATTACCCCAGCACTGCCACAATCACAACAGACAACTTTTTGGCTTCTCTCATGTTTATTCGTTCACTTCAACAGAGTACACAACACTGTGAGACACTTCTAAGACATTAATAATCAGTCCCCTGGAGATACCACTGCTGCTTCCAAACTCCATCTAATCTATGGCAGTTCCTTTACTATCTTTACTCGTAGAACCACAGTATTCACTTTTAGTCTTCTACCTAACCAGCCTGTAACTGCGATAAACATGTAGTTCAGTGACAGCAGGTGCCACAACTGCCTGAATTCAAAACATACACCTGCAAACACAAGAGGCCAAAGCAAGTACCATTTCTTTGTTGCCAGGAACCTCTGTTCAGGTCTGAGAGCAGATATGCTTAGGCATATAAAAATATAACGCAAAAGGACCCATTTTGCACCCCGTTTCACAGCTGGTTCAGGAAGCCCCACAGCCTGCAACAAGCTCCCGCACCGGCGAGGCTGCGGGGGGCCAACCTTTCCGCCGTTACCCCAGCGCGGGGCAGGAGCGCCGCTGCCTCGCGAATGGGGTGCATTTAAAGAAAACAAATACAATTTTAGGCAATGCAACACCTAAATGGCCAAGGAGAAAGAGGGATAACTCTGTGCCTCTTTCCAAAGGCGGGGAAAATAAATATTTGTTACCTTTCCGGCGCTCGCAGGGCGCAGGCGAGGCCTGGGGCACGGCTGGCGTTTCTGGAGGTCCGTGAGAAGCGGGGGCTCCCCGGGGCCCCCCGCGCTCGGGCGGGCAGCGCCCCTCGGCAGGCCGGGGCCGGGGCGCCGGCGCAGCGGCCTCCCGGAGGGACTTCGAGGGCGAGGTCGTTAAAAGAATAATAAATATTAAACCGGGAACACCCCCCCCCGAACCCTCTGAGGTAAACAAGCACCCCGCTTCGGTGGGTGGGGACGAGGCCCGTCGCGTCGCGTCCTGCCCCGCCCCGGAGCCCGGCCCCCCGCGGCCCCCGCCCCCGCCCGCCGTTACCGAGCCTCCCCCCCCGCCCGGGCAGGCGCTGCCGGTACCTTCCGCCTCTCCGCCCCGCACCCGGCACCGGCGCCACGCGTTCCCGTGACGCCAGCGCGCTGCGGGCGGTCTGGCCAATCCGGAGGCGATGCCGGGAGCGGAGGCGGGAGAGGGGAAGGCTGCGCATGCGCCTGGGCGGGCGGCGGCGGAGCCTACCTTCCTCCCTCCTTCGTACGGGCTGCGGTC